>QKYT01000362.1:21084-90191 GCA_003550305.1 Glomus cerebriforme | reverse complement strand
TTTCAAAATTTTTATATCTAGGAGACAAAATACTATTGATTGGTTTACAGTTAGGATCTAAATAAGAATTTAATAATTCTTCATAAAGTTGACCTCTTAAAAGTTTTTTGTATGGGCGAACTTTTTGTACAAATTCTTCAGAAGATAAACTAAAAAATCTAATTAAAGGTAAACAATTTTGTAAAGTATTTTCCATTGATTTGAAATCCTTGTCTGTCCAAATATTAGGATTTGGTATAAGAGTTGTATTTTTTGAAAGTCCCCATTTTAATATATGATCCCAAACTTCAATTTCTTTCATTTGTAAATCATCCCTTTTAATAAGCGATATCAAAGATTTTTCAGGAAGAGAAGTAAAATCAAGTGATTTAAATATTTTTTCAGGAGATTTAGCCATAAAATCTGTACAAAATTGTTGTAGTTCTGACAAATTATTATATTGAAAACTTGTTCGATGTATAAATTCAAAATGTTGTTCCATCCACTCGGATTTGCCTTCAATAAAATACTTTTGTAAATAATCAACTAGTTCTTGAAGAAGAAGACTATCTGCAGCAACCAAGACTTTAAAAATATCTAAAGTGTCTTGCTCATTCAATGAAATAATACCACCGTATATATACCTATATTACCAAAAATTTAAAGTTAAAGGATTAAAAAGAAATTATATAATTATATGAATATATATACATTATTTACCTTAAAATAATTTGAAAGGTTCCTGGTGAAATGTTTGGTAATCTAATATGAGTTAAGACATTATCGTTATTTTTTTTATTAGAGGCTAAGGTTCTTCTTAAATATGGAGAACGGTAACATAAAATGCTCGTGTGTGCACGAAATATTTTTACATCAGGATCTTCTCCAATTTCAACTGTAATATCATAATATTCATCATCTTCCAATAATTCAATAAAGTTTTGACTTAGTTTAGTATAAAATTGAGTAGTCATCGTTGAGTTTAATTTTAACCAAAAAAAAAAGGAAATGTACGGCTAAAAATTTGTTCAACGTTAGTCGTTACATGATCGACTATTTGCAGCTTAAATATCATCGTGGCGCAGGCGCAGTATTTGTAACGATTTTAGTTCGACAAAATTTCGCGATCACGTGATCTCGTTTTATCTTTTACGTGTTAGTGCATAACGCCGGCCGGACGACCCGCATTATTCACGTGATCGCGAATTTTCGTCGGTACACTGCATCACGAACGAGAAATTTAGGGTCAACCCGATTAAAAAATGCAATTAGAAGCAAAGATAAAAGCTATTAAGGGATAGATAACATTGATCCTCACCTGGAAGCTTATTGATAAATGAAGTTGTAACAGTTGCTTTGACAAGTATCAACTAATATTATTTAATAACAAAATTTAACGATGTTAGCCTTTACGAATATTAAAAATAATTATGAGCATAAGAAATGCTGTAACCTAATTATGAAAATATCACTACTGTAAAGAGACCTCAGTTATTTGCATTAAAATTATTTCTGGTATAAAGTAGTTAATTATGTCAATAACTGGATTAACGGATATAGAATTTAAATTATTTCTTGTTTCGAATTCTCGGTAATCAAACAGCAATTTTATTTGTCATCGAAATGGCTTATTCTGCACAAATTTATTTTCGGAAGTAGTAACGGAATGCATATTAATAAAAAAAAAAAAAAAATAATCTTATTTACTTATAAAATTTATGTTTAAAAAAAGTTAGTGGATACTTTGAGAGTTAAGAATAAAATGTAAAATGTGACGTATTATGTTCATTGTGTTGCGGATTAATTCCATATAAATTTTTTTATTGATAATTGAAATTTACTCATAAGATTAGTTTTGATTAGCCCTCTCGTATAAAAAGATTTTTAATCTTTTAAAAATTAGATCTAACCGCTAAAAAAAAATAATGCTGAGAAATATCACTTGTATCATAATTGTTCAAAATGTTCAAAATTCTGCCCAGCTTATCTTTACAAATTATTTTAAAATTAATCTTGGAGTGAGCTTCTTAATTATTTAATTACTTTATTAGTTGATAGAATAACGTAATCTTTTTGCAAATATTCAAATTGTTACACATAAAGTTGAATGTTATTATAAAGTACATAAAAACTATACAATTTTATTCATTTCTTTACAATTTGAAATACTTCATAATCTTCTAGTACAAATTCATCTTCAGTATCTCGTATCTTTTTCTCATAATTATTTTTTTTGCATATATTATAATTAAAATTGACCGAACGCAAATCAACTGATAATTCGAGATCAGTACCACCAAATGAAGGACCATAATAATTATTATAACATAATGCTCTATCCATATTTTTTACGTGACTTAAGATTGAATCATCAAATTTATCTTTATTCTTAAAAGAAAATATAAAACTATAAGATTGACTCCAACCACCAGTAGATTTCCATATTGAAGGATTATATCCACCTAGAATTTCTTCGGTTCCTTTNACTTTAATAAATGTAANAGTATTAGGTCTATCATCACACAATTCATGAAATTTTCTAGGAGTAAANCCATTTCTGCTTCCTCTCAACAGTAATTCAAATTTATATGGCAAATATAATTCTCTTAAATATGAATATTTACTATTAATATCCATTNTATCAATCCACCTTGAAATAATTGAAATAATATTTAAATTAACAATATTTGATTCAATTGTTTCATCAATTTTTATATTTCTAGGAAGTGAAATATCATCACTTGGTTTAATATCAGAATCCAAATAAGAACCTAATAACTCTTCATAAAGTTGTTGTTTTAAAAGCTTTCTATATGGACGAATTTTGCATAAAAATTCTTTGGATGATAAACTAAAAAATCTAATTAAAGATAAACAATGTTGTAAAGTATTTTCCATTGTTTTGAAATCATCACCCATCCAAGTATCAGGATCTGAAATGAGAGTTGGATTTTTTGCGAGTCCCCATTTTAATACATAATCCCAAACTACAACTTCTTTCATTTGTAAATCATCTCTTTTAATAAGTGATATCAAAGATTTTTCAGGAAGAGAAGTAAAATCAAGTGATTTAAATATTTTTTCAGGAGATTTAGCCATAAAATCTGTACAAAACTTTTGAAGTTCTGACAAATTATTAGATTGAAAACTTGTTCGATGTGTAAGTTCAAAATGTAGTTCCATCCATTCAGATTCGTTTTCAACGAAATATTTTTGTAAATAATCAACTAGCTCTTGAAGAAGAAGCATATCTGCAGCAACCAAAACTTTCAACATTTCTGAAGTGTCTTGTTTATTCAATGAAATGATACCACCGTAAATATACCTTTATTATAAAATTTAAAGTTATATTCAACCCATCAAAAAGAAATTATTTAATATATGAATAGATTATTATCTACCTTAAAATAATTTGGAAGGTTTCCGGTGATATGTTTGGTAATCTAATATGAGTTAAGTCACTATTATTTTTTTTAATGGAGGCCAAGGTTTTTCTTAAATATGGAGAACGGTAACATAAAATGCTTGTATGTGCACGAAATATTTTTACATTAGGGTCTTCCCCAACTTCAACTGTAATATCATAATATTCATCATCTTCCAATAATTCAATAAAGTTTTGACTTAGTTTCGAAAAAAATTGCATCATCATCGAATTTAAATTTTAACAGGAAAAGAGAAAGTACGGCTAAAAATTTGATCAACTGAAAGTTACATGATCGACTATTTAAATAAAAATATCATCGTGGCGCAGGTGCAGTATTCATTATCATTCGGTTTATTAATTCAATATTTCTTGTTTAGTAACAAAAATAAATAATTTGACTGAACTAAACGTATAAATAAGTGGTCGACTTTATACATCAGAAATTTTCCTGTTTCAAAATTTATTTTTAAAGTAAAAACTAGATAGGCGTTGTTAGTCCTTCGCCTCATTATCAGCCTCACGTGACGACAACAAATTGATACTTTGGCCGAACTCCCGAACAACACTTTGGTGGATTTAATTATGATTACCATAATTTTTCTTTAAATAACATCATAAATAAAAATGATAAAAACTTTTTTGCTAATCGTACAAAAGAATAAAGTACATGATTTAATAATAGATCTAGATTTCTTTAACAGGTTATTCCGATTGTTATTTGACTAGTGATTATGAGTTTCAACTATCATCTAGGGAATGAATACTCGTATCTTAACCATTTGTAAATATTTGTATATACTGTATGTTTCAATTTTCCTGCTTATCAAATGAAATCTTTGATTTTATCGCCATTTTCAAAATAGTGTAAGCCTATTTTAATTTTGTGATTATATTTGTGAATACCAACATTCGTCTAGATTTTTTTTTTATCTATAGTACGAATGATCCATTAGATTATCCGGTCGAAACAATTCACAAAAACTTAAAGAATTAATTTTTATTTATTAATTTCTTTAATACATTTAATAAAATAAAATTACTAAAAAAAAATAAGAAATCTAATATTACTACTTCATTTGTATCATTTTGTTGCGTTTTTTTCTTCTATTATTATTGTTTGTTTTGTTGATTTTATTCTTATATTTTATTTTTTATATCATTCTTCCTTTCTATTTCTGCTATCTTATTTATCTTTATTCCCGACTTTTTTTTCAAAATTAAATGACTGACATCTTTTTTCTAAGCCAGTATGCCTTTCTTTGTTTATATGCATTTTTTCCT
This sequence comes from Glomus cerebriforme, assembly GCA_003550305.1. NCBI lineage: Eukaryota > Fungi > Glomeromycota > Glomeromycetes > Glomerales > Glomeraceae > Glomus > Glomus cerebriforme. Next base: position 85,504 of record QKYT01000362.1, on the reverse strand, counting down.
CAAATTGTTCTTTCAATCTTGTCCCTTTTTGACTTTATCTTCATCTTTGGAAATGTTCTTTGGTTTCTTCTTTATCTGTTATTACTGACGACCTGTTCCCTTATTATTCTTTCAAAGTCCAACAATTTTTTATATTTCTTGTTGTTCTTTTAATCATTCACCAGATAGCAAATATTTTCTTTTGCTTAATACTTCTTTATCTTTTCATTTTCTTTCATTCCACCATTCTCTTTTTGCATCTTCTTTGTTATCTTGAGCTCATCTTCTATTATTTGTTTCACCCATATTTATTATTATTTTTTTTATTCTAATCCTTTTTAGGTTAATTTTTATGCTGAAATAGGTTGATTATCTTGAATACTTCTCCTCTCACTTCCAATATTTAAGGATCAGAACATCTCCGAGATTCAGATTATCCCAGCAATTCTACATCTTTTTTCAATACTCGAGAGATATTTGTTCTCTGAAAGTATATTTTCGCCCATATAGTTGTTGCATATTTCTTATTTTTATTCTGAAGTAGTATTTCTTCTTTTTCTTTTATTTGTTGATATCTCCCCACTGATCTCATTAGTCTTCAACATTGCTTCATAAACATAAATATTGGAAAATAAAAAAAAGAAATTCTAATCTAAACCAGACCACAGATAGGAGCGATACTCAATTATCTAACCAGTCTTTCCTTGCCTGATATGAAGGAGACCTCATATACAGTATAAGGAAGATAAGAGGAAGTTTAAGGAATTTAAAAAGAAACCAAACCAGCCAGATAGGAAATGCTCAACTACCCGACTGGACCTTCCTTGCCTGATACGAGGAAGACCTCTATATACAGTATAAGGAAAGTAAGAGAAAGTGAGGTTAAAGGGACTGAGAATCATGTTTTTAAAAAGGAAAAAAGAAAAGATAAAATTATAGAGAGAAAAAATTTTAAAGATATAGTAAGTATTTATAATTTTTTTTTTAATTTACAAAGGAAGTGTCATGATAACTTATTATGTATTTTATTATTGATTATGTAATGTACTACTTAATATAGATTTGTTTGTTTATTTTTTATTGCCAAATTTTTATTTTTAATAATGGGCTATACATGAGTCACAATCCATATTTTTTACGTGTTGCATATTCGTTATTATCTTCTCAAAGATTATTAATATTTCTTATATTATTGAGTATTTTAAAAATTCCATCTTTCTACCTCTTAATTTCTTACACTTCTAATAAAGAAACTGCTTATCACAGTTTGGAAGTATCCTGAGTAACTAAGAGCTAGACTGTATGGATAGATTTCTAGTGAAGTAGAATATTCATTACGAAACTTTATTATTTTTTGTTTTTTTATGATAGATGTACATGTAACCATTTGAAATAAGGAAATCTATTATCAACATTCAATTTTATGTTACAAAAATCATGTGATACTTCAACATTTTATTTTCACTAATAACAAGTCATTTGTCATTTGTTATTTAAAATTAAATTTTTTGAAAAAATTTTATCATTTATTTTGTTTATTTTAAAACAAATTAAGTTTATAAAAATTATTTAAAATATGTAATAATATGTAATAAAAAAATTTTTATTAATGTTATGTAAATAGGTCCCAGAAATATATATAAAAGGGTCAGGTATCAGGTTTAAGGTGTATTTTGAGACAAAAACCCATGTAAATCTTTTCTTTTTTAGATAATTTTTGATAGAATTTTGTTACTCGCTCATTATAGTACCTGACTGACATTATCATAATTCTGGCCCTGTAAAATTTGGTTGGCCCCCAAATATATATTTCTGAGTCTCATATAAATGGAAATTGAATTATGCAAGTTTATTTATAATAAGATTAGCATCCTGAAATTTTTATTACCTTTTAACTCTTTTTTTTTTTTTTATCAAAATCTTTATTTTTTTAAAGAGAAATTAATTTATTGCTTAAACTCTTTATTTCATGCAATACATATTGAATGGTAAAATACTGGTTCAAAATAGAATTTATAAATAATTTTTCTTGGCCTTTTCTTTTAAAATTAACACACAGGTTATGTGGTTTGCTGAATCAGTCTTATCTTCCTCTTGTTTCATTAAAAATTCTACTATAAATTCAGGAGCTTGATCTTTAGATTTGTATAAAAATACTAAGAAAATATTAGTATAGAAATAATAATATAATAATAAAAAATACAATATATTTGGATTTTATAATTTATCGCCATGGCGTTTTATAGTAATTTATCACCAGCATGATATATAATGATGACAAATAGGATTTCACCTTCAAAAAAATCCTAAGTCCCCAGAATATTTAATAAAAATGGAGAAAGGTGGGTGTGATGAGACATGATACTAAACCTAATCACCTGACCCTAATCCTAACTCTAATCCTAACCTAACCCTGATCAAATCTTAATTCCAGCCAAAATTATTGGCTGCGATAAAACGCCATGGCGATAAAAGATAATTTTCAATATATTTTATTCTAATATAGAATTTTTAATATATAAAAGTGAAAAGTGAAATAGTAAAAATTTGATATATAAATATATATATAAATATAAAATTAAATACAAGTGACTTAAAATATTGTGTTTAATAATATAATAGTATTAATTAATATATATAAAAGATATAAGACAAATGTTAGCAAAATGTAAAAACTCCATTATATTCTTTATTACTAAAATTAAAAATGTTAGAATATTTATATAATTGTAATAGATTTAATTATTTCACCATTATTATTTTTTTACTTTGTGATTCTGCAGAAAGGTTCAAAAATAAGAAGCAATTGCAAATTAATCATAATTTAATCCATTGGTGTAATTCAATTTCTGCATTTTATAATTTAAAATGTAAGCAAATATAATATTTTTTCATGTAATATTTGTAAGTACTAATGCTATCAGATTTTTCTTAAAGTATACAAATAAAAATCAAAACTTTTAATTGTGGCAATAGATTTATTACTATAAACAAGCCTAAGTCATATTGTATTATCCAATTTTATAATACAAATAAGTTTCATGTATAGCCACAAATTTTAGAGTAATAATGAATTTTCTTTTTTACCCATAATAAATTAGAAACATCCAATAATCATAAATCCACTGTTTGATGTAGATAATCTCAAATCTGTGCCACTATCTAATAAATGCCATATTGCAAATAAGATATAGTAAATGTTATTATGAACTTTATTACAGATTTTATTAAGTAAATCAAATGGTGATTTAAGATTAGGGAATATTTGTAATCCAATAATTCTTTGTAAAGCATACTATCAAAAATATCATTCACCATGTATTCTGTAAAATAATAATTTTTTTTTAAAGATGAGTTAATTTTATTTAAAGCATGTAATGATATTATTATTCTCATCAATTTTGGACTTCATATAATTTCATTAAGATCATTGTTCAAATATATTTTTCAATGAGATTGTCAAATTGCCTTATATATAATATATAATATATTTTTAAAAGTATTAAAAAAATTCTATATTATTTAAATATCTATTACAATGTGTGAATTATATATTAATATGTAATTTCTGTGTAAAGCATATCAATTTTTTACTCATAATTTCTGTTATTAAATTAGATGAAAACTCTGTTGCAAGCTGTTTATATATCAGTAAAAGATCTTAATTTTGATCTATGTGTTTTCTCTTTGTTAACTCATAATTTTTAGCATGCTTTTACAGCATATTAAATTTATCATTTAGCAAGAAATGATAATAGAATGCCAAATACCTCTTTGATTGAATATTTTCATATTAATATAGTATATATTAAATATAAGTATATAACATTTGATATTTATATTTATTAATATTACCATTTGAATTATAACTGGTAACAATTATGTTGACAAGATTTGTAATGCTGTAAAGCAGAAAAGTATATTTTTAAATTGTTCTTTATAGATTTCAAAATGGCATTTAATGAAGTCTTAGTCTTCCCAAAAATGATGGATTCCTACTTTTTAAATAACATATGGATCAGTGAATAGGATGGAATGAGTAACTAATATTTAATCTGAAGTGATAAATCATTTAGTATAATTTAATGCTGAGTTGATAAAGGTAACTTTTTATTTGAGTGATTTCCTTTATGCTTGCAACATATTTCAAATTAAATGGTAAAATTATTAGCCTAATCAGTTTTTTGATATAAAAAAATTATTGAAATAAAATGATTATAGGATTATAAATGATTATTCTATTCAACTAAATAGAATGCTACTTGAGTTACTTGAGTATATATAAACTACATGACACTCATAATTGTTTAAGGTTTCTTGGTGTGTGGTTTTTTTTCTACTTGTAAGGTTTAATATGAATTATTTTTAAATATGATATTTATTTACCAAAAAGAATAATAATGAAAATAAAAGGGAAGAGATTAGACAAAGAAAAAAAATCAAACTTTTAAAAATGGAAATAAATCGAAAGATGGGCCTAAACTGGCTTAGTTTGTCTTAGTTCGGCTTAGAAAAGATTTTTTGATCCATCAATATCAAACATTACACGTGATATATTACATAACACATAATTTGCTGACAGCTAAAGGTTTCTTAAGTTCTTTACAATAGTTAATTATACAAGATTTCTTATAACTTTCAAATCTAATCAATCATTCATAATTCCTAGTATAAAATAAATGATTAAATACTAAAAATTGGTATTACATTGTAGAAAGTAATTTATAATAATTTGGATTGATAAATTATTGTGATATTATAAATCATAAAAAAAATCATATCTACACGTTGAAAATAATTTTTTTATAAATTCATTTTTAATAATATAAAATAACTGGTGTTTAATGGACAAGAAAATATAATGCGTAAAGATTTGATACATAAAAAAAAATCCAATTTAACCAAAAGAATACAATTATCATTCATGTGCATGCAGTGCTTTTTCTTAAAAGAAGCAACAAAAGGCCATTATCAATTTATTGCCTTTTTTATTTACTAAACTGTTCCTTTATAACAATCGATCTTTAATTACATAAATGTATAAAAATTAATTATTAAAGGTCAAATTTTGAGATTTTCATAATATCTAAGTAATAATTGAATTCTACAGTACCTTTTTTCATAAAAAAAAAAAATACACAAGCGCGATTCAAATTTTTGAAAAAAAAGAAATTTATTATAAAGGTATGAATGAATTCTTATTCTATCATTATAATTACACATCTGTTCTTAAAGAAAAATTAGTATAAACAGACTTTTAAAGATAATTAATCGATATTTGGTATTAGATGTTAAAAACTTAAAATATTTCTTTTTATACTATAAATGAATAACGAGTTATATGTTTGCCAGATCCATTTTCATGTTAATACATAATAAGTATAATTATTATTATATGTAAAGGGAAGTATTTCAGTATGGTTGAAATATCTAGTTTAAATTATCGTCTGACAAAACTTAATTATTGGACAAGTTTGTTTTAGAAAAGTTGAGAGAGTGTGACTAAATAAAAATTTTTAATTTTATTCCGATTAAAAAAAGCAAGATAAATAAATATTCATTTTTTATAGTCACGATCAGTTTGTACACTGGATGTTAATTAAAAAGGGAACAACTAATTGGAATTAAATGAAGTAACTCGGTGAAATATAGAGAAGGAACATAGATCATGGAAAAGGAGAATATGAGGAGGAAGAAATAGAAAAAAACTAAACATATTAATAAAAAAAGATTAATTTATTGAAAGAGAAGTAAGTAATCAACAAGTGATAAAAATTATATCACAAATGTTTAAATTTCAACTTTTCTGAAGCAAGAAAATTTTTAGCAAGTTTATGACTCGATTATTATCAAATGAACCAACAGTAGTATAAACATATGGTTTATGAGGAATTTCGCGTAGTCCCATAAGATTGGCCTTATTCACCATAACATTAGTCAGATATAATTCTTTGGCTGAATTCCATCATTAGGGTAGTCGTGCTCATTTGACAATCGATTCTTTTCATTTTTTCTTTAGGGATTCTCCCGAACCTGGACTTCAGAATTGGTAAGATTCAAAGATTTAAAGATTCATAGATTAGTGGCGAGGAAACTTATTCAAGATCTTAACGATGAAAAATCATTTCTTCAAAATCATCCTATAAATGTTAGTTAAAATATACCAGCATTGGTTAAAGAATATATTGATAAAAAATTTAATTTAATCTCAAAACATACAAATAAAGTATAAGTTTATTCATTATTTTTTTTTTAATTTTTTTTTATTTTTTAATAAATATTATTTAACTATACTAGTTTATATGTATCCTTCAATCTGTAATACAGGCAAATTTGCCTGCGTTAACTAGTGATACGTCACAACCTATCAACTAAAGGACAATTAATTATAAAGTAAATTATAGTTAAGACAGAAAGTTGTAAAGTAGGATTGCCTGAGTATAGTGTATAGAAGTTCAACAGTATGTATTATAGAAATATTATTGCATATTATTTATATATAAATAAAGTTATCTCTGTGTTAAGGTTCTCTTCATAAATAATATCTTTTTCATTAACAAAATTAAATATCCAGTATTTCTTGTATCTCATTTTTTCACTCATCTGATATAGAATATTTTTGTATTTTAAAAACAGTAAAGGATAATGCATTGATAAAGTGGCAACTTAATTGTGAAATTTTTTTGTAAAAATCATTTTTTCATTTGTTAAACTTTTTTTTTTACAATTTGAAAAATAACAGAAATTCTGATTATTTTTTAATTTATATTTTTTAATTATATTTTTAAAATATTTTTTTTATATAAAGAAATCAAGAAATAATAAAATAAAACAAAGATATAAAAAGTAAACAAGTATAAACATATTTTCTAAAAACAATTTACAATTAACCTTTTTCCTAATACCTTTCTTTACCAACATTTTCCCTACCCATTGCAGCCCTTTTACGTGCGTCATTATTTCCAATTTTGCTATTATTTCCTGTTTTGCCAATTGCTGGTGCCTCTCTTGACCATATTTTCCATTTTACTAAATCACAACCATTTGCCATATTTCTTTATTACTAGCGCCATTCTTTTATATATATATTTCCTTTCACCAGTGCTTGTATTATTAAAACCACCTGACCTGAGAAATGGTATCCCAAAGTTTATGGAAAAGGTGCAATATTTACATTTACCACTATTAATATTACCAAAGAAACTTGCAACTCCTGTATCACTGAATGATTTTTGCTCACATTCACATTCCTATAAATATATTATTTATAGTAATCATCTTGATTTATGTTACTGGTCGGTCATTTAACAAATACTATTTTATCCCATGTAGCATCAACATTTCCTATTTTGTTGTCAATGTCAGCCATATCTAAATGGTTTGCTTCTTTTTGATTGTAAATCATGATTGATATTTAAATGAAAGTCATCCACTTGATTATCATAAATAGTCACAAATATCCATTTATTCTATGTGATATTAATATTCTCCTTTCATTTTCAATTCTAATCGCATTTGAATGGAAGTTATTCACTTTGTTGCTGTTCAGTTACAAATATCTAGTTTTCTTTCAAGCTCAATACTTTTTTTCTTGCTAACTCCGGTCACATTTCATAGTTTCTTAGTAGCCTCTTTTGGTATTGATCTAAGTTATATAAGCAACGAAAAAATAGCACTGCAATTAATTATGGTTAACTCACAATATACCTTATGATTAATATCTTTATAATTTTAATTCCCACAAGTAAAGCTTTCTGATATTTACTCTCTTCATTACGTCTGGTTTAAAGATGGTATGTACTTCTATTTTCGGATTTCTTCTTATTTCTTTTGTCTTCCACGATGATTTCATAAACATAATAATACACAAAAAAAGATACGAGAAAAGAATGAGTCCTAATCTAAACCAAACCAGCCAGTTAGGAGAGACTCAACTAAATGACCAGTTTTTCCTTGCCTGTAATGAGAAAAATAACTCATATGCAGTGTAAGGAAGGTAAAGAGGGATTTAAAGGTAATTCTAGGAATAATAAATTATAGAGAGAAAAAAAAATTCAGAAAAAATTTAATAATAAAATGAGTATTTATATAGAATACCTTTTTAAAATTTACTAGAATGTCATGAAGAATTTGCATATCAATATTAAATACAGTATATCTTACGTAGTCCAATACGTTATAATATTAATATCAAGTTTTTTTTCATTTCACATGACCAAAATGTTATTTACTTATATACTGTACATAATGTTTAAATTACTATATTCAATTGGTCTACAATTTTCTGTCTTACCTTATATATCGTGAGCTGATTTTTGACTATCGAGTATCGACGTAATCAGTAGATTGCTGACTAATCGATTAGTGACTTTCAAATCGTGAAGATCGTGAAAAAACATTTATTGAATACTGCGCATGCGCCACGGTAAATAAAAGCTTATATAGTCAATCATGTAATGTTGATCAAATTCGTTGATCAAATTTTTAAGCCACAACTTTTTCTTTTTTTTTTTTTTTTAAAAATTAAACACAACGATGAATACTCAATTTTTTTCGAAACTAAGTCAAAACTTTATTGAATTATTGGAAGATGATGAAAATTATGATATTACAATTGAAGTTGGTGAAGATCCTAACGTAAAAATATTCCGTGCACATACAAGCATTTTATGTTATCGTTCTTCATATTTAAGAAGAACTATAGCCTCCATTAAAAAAAATAATGATAACGTCTTAACTCATATTAGATTATCAAACATATCACCAGAAATCTTTCAAATTATTTTAAGGTAGGTAATATATATTCATGCATAATTAAATAACTTCATGAACTTTTTTAAAATAAATTAAATTTTTATAATAGATATATTTATGGTGGCATTCTTTCATTAGATGAGCAAGATATTTCAGAAGTTTTAAAAGTATTGGCCACTGCTGATAATCTTAACCTTCAAGAATTAGTTGATTATTTACAAAAATATTTAATTGAAAACAAATCTGAGTTGATGGAACAATATTTTGAGCTTACTCATCGAACAAGTTTTCAATCAAATAATTTATTAGAATTACAACGATTTTGTACAGATTTTATGGCTAAATCTCCAGAGAAAATATTTAAATCATTTGACTTCACCTCTCTTCCTGAAAAATCTTTAATCTTGCTTATTAAAAGAGATGATTTACAAATGAAAGAAATAGAAGTTTGGGATCATATATTAAAATGGGGACTTGCAAAAAATCAAAGTCTCGTTCTAGATCCTGATACTTGGTCAGATACCGATTTCAAATCAATGGAAAATACTTTACAAAATTGTTTATCTTTAATTAGATTTTTTAGTTTATCATCTGAAGAATTTGTACAAAAAGTTCGTCCATACAAAAAACTTTTAAAACATCAACTTTATGAAGAATTATTAAATTCTTATTTAGATCCTAATTGTAAACCAAGTAATAGTATTTTGCTTCCTAGATATAAAAATATTGATGAAACTATTGAATCAAATATTGTTAATTTAAATATTATTTCAATTATTTCACGATGGATTGATAAAGTGGATATCAATAATAATTTTACTCATTTGAGAAAATTATATTTGCCATACAAATTTAAATTGTTATTAAGAGGAAGCAGAGATGGGTTGATTCCTAAAACATTTCATGAATTATGTGATGATAAACCTAATACTGTTACATTTATTAAAGTAAAAGAAACTGGAGAAATTCTAGGTGGATATAATCCTTCAATATGGAAATCTACTGGTGGTTGGAGTCAATCTTGTAGTTTTATATTTTCTTTTAAGAATAAAGATGAACTTAAATATTCAATCTTAAGTAACATAAAAAGTATGGATAGAGCATTATATAATAATAATAGATTTGGTCCTTCATTTGGTGGTTCTGATCTCAAATTATCAGTTTATATGTCATATTCACAAATCGGAAATTCGTCAAACTTACCTGTCAGTTCTACTTTTGATCATAATATATGCAAGCAAGATAATTATGAGAAAAAGTTAAGAGATACTGAAGGTGAATTTTTACTAGAAGATTATGAAGTATTTCAAATCATGAAATGAACAAAAATATATAAATTTTGTTATATATAATGTTTTTTTTTCAAGTTTTCTTGAGAAATTTTATAGAAAATTTGAGATATTCATTTATTAATGGGAAATGAATTACTAATTATTGGACGGGTGGCGGGATAAGAATTGATCCCAGTTAATAATAGGAACAATTGAAAATAAGCTGTTTCCTTTTTTACTGCAAAAGTGTAAAACTAATTTTTCATCCAATAACTTTAATACAAATTAAAATTTTCGTCGCCTTATTTATTTATTTATTTTTATTTGGCAGTAAAATATAATAAATTAAAGAGATGAAGATGATAGGTAAAAAAGCGAACTAAATTATTTAATTTGCAACACAACGAACATTTTAATTGTAAAAATATACGTAATGATAATACATTAAAAGATACCCTAATGAATTCTCCTGTTGTCGTTGGGAGGCCACATTTTTTCAACCAGTTTCGATTTATTTAATACAATCGTCATTTCAATATCTTAAAAATAAAAAATAAAGTTTTTAAGAAAATATTTTTTTGTAATTATTGAAAAAAAAAGATAATATAATTTTATATCCAATGTACATAACATATTTAGCACAATTTCCTATTAACAAAATTATAAATTCATAGAGATTGTGTTGCCAAATTTAAGTATTTTTAATTAGCATAGTACCTTCTAAACTTCTTTTTAAAATATCAAACTTTTTGATTATTTTCTTTATTAAAATGTATTCCGTGATAAATAGATAATTCATAGTACGTAAATAGTACTATAATGGTGTGGTATAGGGGGAAGCTCCATATAGTGTTTATATAATATATAGTAATGTAGATATTTTACTATATAATAAAATACTGCATTCACGCATTTAAAAAAAAATTATTTCGTTTCTGATGATTTTCTGATTTTAAAAGAATGTTACGCATATGCTGCCAAAAAATTTATTCCCAAAAATAAATATACTAAACATTTGTGTAATATAAGACCGTTTCGAAGAACAACATGGAAATGTAGTTTTATATATTAAATTTATCATTAAAAGTTTTTTTAAAAGAGATATTACATTAGTATGTTAGTGCAATTTTTTATTTTTAATAATTATAATACGCTTCAGATGCGCTAATGGTAGTTCCCTAATGAATAAATTATACTAGTTGATACTTGATACTTGCTAAAGTAACTATTACAAAGTTTCTTTTATATGAAAAGTAAACATCTAACTATAATAAATCTTATCAGGCCGTCAGGTTGAAAGCCAGTGCTATATACCCGTTGTAAATGTATTTTAACTGCAAATTTTAATTGGTATTAATCCTATTAATTCTTGCATCATGAACGAAAAATTTAGATCAGGATATTTAAAATCGATGGCGCGAATTTGATTTTTGTTTCACTTTGTTAAAATTTACGTATTTCAATTATATGTAATCAGGAATGCCATTAATCAATTCAAGAAAATATATCAAAATTTTCACTTAAAACAACTAAAATAAATTATTGAAAGAAGAAATAAATATATGAAATGCAACAAAGTAAATCCCTTATTAAAAAGTAATTCTGTTAATATAACTAGCAGAATATACAGTGACATGTTACACATGTAAAGCAAATATAAAACATTTTTCAACATATCTGAGTCATGAGACAATATTACAAAGGTTGATTGTTTATTTACTAATAAATCGCCTTGACATATATAGTAAGATAAAACTCTTATTAATTAATGCATTTTTATTATATTTGTATTATATAATTATCTATTTATTAGTCTGTTAGATAATTTTTTTAATATAGACTAGCTTAACCCGTTGCTTCGCACCAGGATCAATGAGCTTAAACTAATATATTAAATCGTGTACACAAAAAAAATATTCCAGAAATAAGCTGTGACATAAACAAAGAAGAATTTTGATTTATATTCAGGAAAATTAGATCCTACATGATATCAATAGGTGGCTTAAAGTTTTTATTTGTTTATAATTAGAAATTTATAGCTAATATTGATATCAATGCCAAAAATAAAATTGTATATATAAATTATGTTTACAATTTATGTTGTTAAATACTTTGAAAGACTTCATTATAAACAATATTTTTGGTCTGATAGTCCTGATGATTCTTGCATAGTACAAGAATTTTAATATGAGTGTTTATATGAAGTAATTCTTGACAAAGCAACATATAGCTGGCCACATGAAAATACTCAAAGTTTCATAAAAAAAATTAATAGGTTAATTAATAATCACGTCACCTACCAGTTCGCCGCAGTACGCCATTTCATTTTTTCGCCTGAACCTGAAATAGAACCATACATTACACAATTCATAACTATTTATACAGTAGGTAATCTAAGTATGAACAAATTTTTTTAGTTATATAGTTTCATATTTTTGTAAGAAACAACTAAATAAAAGATCATCTGTTGGCTAAAATTTTTCACCATAACTACTGCGCCTGCGCCACGATGATATTCTTTATTTAAAGATGCAACTGGTCGATCATGTAACTTTCAGCCGTACTTTCTGTTAAACAATATTTTGTTTCGATTAAAAATTAAACTCAAAGATGACTACTCAATTTTTTTCAAAATTAAGTCAAAACTTTATTGAATTATTGGAAAATGATGAATATTATGATATTACAATTGAAATTGGTGAAGATCCTGATGTAAAAATATTCCGTGGACATACAAGCATTTTATGTTATCGTTCCCCATATTTAAGAAGAACTTTAGTCTCCATTAAAAAAAATAATGATAACGTCTTAACTCATATTAGATTACCAAACATATCATCGGAAATCTTCCAAATTATTTTAAGGTAAATAATAATACATATTCATATATTAAATAATTTCTTTTTAATGTTTTGAATTTAACTTTAAATTTTATAATAAAGGTATATTTATGGTGGAATTTTTTCACTGAATGGGCAAGATACCTTAGATATTTTTAATGTCTTGGTCGCTGCAGATATGCTTTTTCTTCAAGAGCTAGTTGATTATTTACAAAAATATTTTATTGAAAATAAATCTGAATGGATTGAACAACATTTTGAAATTGCACATCGAACAAGTTTTCAATCTAATAACTTATTAGAGCTTCAACAATTTTGTACAGATTTTATGGCTAAATCTCCTGAAAAAATATTTAAATCACTTGATTTTACTTCTCTTACTGAAAAATCCTTGGTATCGCTTATTAAAAAAGATAATTTACAAATGAAAGAAATTGAAGTTTGGGATCATATATTAAAATGGGGTCTTGCAAAAAATCAAAGTCTCGTTCCAGATCCTGATACTTGGACAGACAACGATTTCAAATCAATGGAAAATACTTTACAAAATTGTTTACCTTTAATTAGATTTTTTAGTTTATCTTCTGAAGAATTTGTACAAAAAGTTCGTCCATACAAAAAACTTTTAAAACATCAACTTTATGAAAATTTATTAAATTCTTATTTAGATCCTAATTGTAAACCAAGCAATTGTATTTTGCTTCCTAGATATAAAAATATTGATGAAACTATTGAATCAAATATTGTTAATATAAATATTATTTCAATCATTTCAAGGTGGATTGATAAAGTGGATATTAATAGTAAATTTTCACATCTGAGAGAATTATACTTACCATATAAATTTGTATTGTTGTTAAGAGGAAGCAGAGATGGGTTTACTCCTAAAAAATTCCATGAATTATGTGATGATAAACCTAATACCGTTACATTTATTAAAGTGAATGGAACTGGAGAAATTCTTGGTGGATATAATCCTTCAATATGGGAATCTTCTGTTGGATGGGGTCAAACTAAATATAGTTTTATATTTTCTTTTAAGAATAAAAATATAATTGATAATTCAATTTTAAGTCATGTAAAAAACATGGATAGAGCATTATATAATAATAATAGATTTGGTCCTTCATTTGGTGGTCCTGATCTCAAATTATCAGTTCTTTGGTATTCAAACTCATCGATGAATTTTGAATATAATATATGCAAAAAAGATAACTATGAGAAAAATATAAGAGATACTGAAGATAAATTTGTACTAGAAGATTATGAAGTATTTCAAATCGTAACGAAATGAATAAAAAAAATACCATATATAAATTGTCTTAAGATTTTATGAATTTTAGACGCAATAATTATGAATTTTACAAGTTTTTAAATTTTACATTTATTATGAAATTTTTTTTTAAAAAAAACGTGTTCATGAGGTAATGCAAAGATAATATAAATGATGAATAATGAATTATTATATTTATCTCAAAACTTTAATCAATATATTCTTAATTAAAATTTTAATTATCTGTACTATCATTTATTCTATTAACCAATAAAATAATTTCCAAAATAAATAATTTAACGACAGTAGCGATTGAAAATAAACTGCCATAATAAAAATTTTTTTTTTTCTAAATTTTATCATCCAAGAATAATTTTAAAATAATTTGTAAAGATAAAGTTGGGCAGACAGATTATGATACTAATGTGAAAGGCGCTCACATTCAGTAGATTGATACCATCTTGGTGGAAACTTCACAACATGACGAACATTTGGGTATCGTCATAAAGCATTTATTTAATTAACTCAGGATCTTTATACAAAATCTCATGCAAAAAGATCGCTCTATAAAATGAATCAAATCATCACTCTTTATAGACGGAGGTAACTGGTCAAGCAGGTCCTTATAGTGAGCATTAAATTATTGGCCATTCATCTTGTTCATAACTATGCTGAATTTATTCTGGGAAGTCCGTAACATCCAAGAATTGCTCGTGATTGTAAAAAAAAAATTGTTTTAATATTTGATGATTTTATTATTTTGCATGGCGCAACTCATTTTGTAAAACACGCTTCTTAAATACAATATTTTAATATTAATCTATTACACTTTATTATCAAATAGAGTATTACATTATCACGTGATATGGTGATAATTTATTTATTCAAATAAAGAAAATAAAAGTAAAATAAATCGTCCAGTTTTGGTGATTAGAAAATGAATAGAGTAGTAGTTACCCATTACATTAGATTATCCGGTCGAAACAATTCACAAAATTTAAAAAATTATTTTATTTATTAAAAAAAAAAAATATTATTTGATACATTTAATAAATAAAATTACTAAAAAATAAGTAATCTAATATTACTACTCCATCCTTTCTATTTTATTTCTATTATTGTTGTTTGTTTTTGTTGATTTTATTAATATATTTTATTTTTATATCCTTTCTATTCCTACTACCTTATTACATCTTTTATTCCCAACTTTTTTCCACAATTAAGTGACCAGCATCTTATTTCTAAGCCAGTATACCTTTCTTTGACTATATTCATTTTTCTTCAAATTGTTCTTTTAATCTTACTTTGTCTTCATCTTTGAAAATGTTCTTTGATTTCTACTTTATCTGTTATTATTGGTGACCTGTTTCTTTTATTATTCTTTTAAAGTCCAACAATTTGTTATATTTCTTGTTGCCCTTTTAATCATTCACCAGATGGCAAATATTTTCTTTGCTTAATATTTCTTTTAACTTGTTTATCTTTTCTTCCATTTCTTTTATTCTATCTTTCACTTTTCGCGTCTTCTCTGTTATCTTGAACTCATCTCTTTTATTTCTTTGTTGTATTATATCTTCACCCTGTTTTTAAGGTTTTGATTTTTAAGTTTCAGCATGCTGAAATGGGTTAATTATCTTGAATACTTCTTTTTTAAAGTTGTTGCATATTTTTTATTTTATTTTGAAGTAGTATATCATCTTTTTTCTTTTATCTTTTTGCTGTTTGTTGATATCTCCTCATCACTGATCTCATTAGTCTTTAACATTGCTTTATAAGCATAAATACAAGAAAATGAAAAAGGGAATTCTAATCTAAACCAAACTGGCCAGATAGGAGATATTCGACTATCTGACCAGTCTTTCCTTGCCTGATATGAAGAAGACCTCATATACAGTATAAGGAAGAGAAGAGACATATACAGTACAAGAAAGTCAGAAAGAATTTAAAGGTAAAAAGGGTAGAGAGAAAAGATAAAAATTATAGAGAGAGAGAAGTTTAAAAGTTTAAAGGGAGAATCCAGTGAATCTAGTTTTTAAATTTAGAGACTAAATATTTATAGATGTATTTTTGTAAAATTTACAAAGGATGTGTCATGACAACTAATTAGATTTTTACATAGCATGAAGTATTCGTAATTTAATTTCACTTAGATTAAATCTATTCTGCTATCTGCTATCGTATCACATAAAATATCAAGTAGGATTCATAAAGTGAAATATGACTGATGTGTAATCAATATTATAAAGTGTATTCTGGATAAGAAAGGATATAAATAAGTTGGTAATCTGAATCTTTTCACAAATTTTGGATTTTTTTAATGATAATTTAAATGGTTGTTTTTATCACATGAAACATATGATCTTTCAGATAAATTATAGCAAAAGATATGTTACAAACTGAGTTAAAGAATAGTTTAATTAAATCTCATCTATTAAAGAGAACATCCAAGTAAAATGGAATATAATTTATCAGAATCTTCTTTATATTCATCAGATAATCTACTTAAAGAAATTTAAGATTAGGTAACCATAAATCTTCCTCATAATAATTTCTCTTTTCATAGTCAATTTTATCCATTCTCCAAGTAGATATATAAATACATTTAATAAACCTCAATTCTTGTAAATTTTGAAATATTTTAAGTAAAATAAAAAATAACTATTATAATTAATATGTATAGAATTAAAAATCAAAGTTTTTAATGAATTATAGTATATCTAGTGTATATCGATATATCTGAATACCTTTGGTTTTAAATAAATGATACTATAAAATTGATAGTAATTGATTTTGATTAGAAAATTTCTCCAAAAGACTGGCCGGTTAATTTAATTAACTATAGAGTAGTACAAATTATCTTTTAAATTATCCGGCCGAAATGCTTAAATTTAAAAATCAAAAAAAAAACCTTCTTTGTAATATTTTATATTTATTTAAAAACATAATTCGAGTAAATTTTATTTAATCTAAATAATAATAAAAAATACATTTAATGAATTAAAAAAAAATGAGAAAATCTAATAGCTAATATTGCTACTATCATTTTGTTATATTTTTTTTGTATTCCTTCATTACCCTTTCTATTTTATTACTATTACTCTTAAATGTTTTCTTTTGTTGTTTTATACTTAATTCTGTTTTTTATATCATTATTTCTTTCTATTTCTGCTTTCTCATTACATCTTTTATTCCAACCTTTTTTCCAAGTTAGTAAATCATTAATAATGCGTCATTAATGAAGATAAATGATAGGACATGACGCGTTATCGATAATAGATACCAATCAAAGCAATTTTACCAGCATTTCAAAAAGGAGTCATATAAAATGAAAATATTAAGAGACTGGCAACTTTTTCTAAGTTTCTTTATATACATATTTTCTTCAATTTGTTCGTCCCATTTTGTTCCTTTTTTGATTCTTGTCTTATCATTCTTGAAAATGTTCTTTGATTTCTTTCTTATCTGTTATTATTAGCCACTCATTTCTTTTATTATTCTTTTGAAATCCAATAATTTGTATTTCTCTTCTTATCCTTTTAGTCACCAGAGTCTTCTTTTAGAACATCTCTTTTGCTTTTTATTTTTGTAACTTGTCATTTGTTTTTTTCTTTCATTTCCACTTTTTTTATTTCAACATTTTCTCCATTATATTTGAATCATATTTCTTTATTGTTATTTCTTTATCCGTCTTTGTATATCTTCTTTTTCCATCTTAAATAAAGCTAATATTTCACAATCCAATATGCATGCCGAAATGGGTTGATTATCTCCTTAAAGTTGTTACGTATTTCTAATTTTATCACAAAGTAGTATTTCTTCTTTTTCTTTCACGTTGTAAAATCTTCCCATCATGATGATCTCTTTAATCTTTAATGCTGTTTCATAAATATAAATATAAGGAAATAAAGAGGAAATTCTAATCTAAACCAACCAGCCAGTTAGGAGATACTCAACTATCTGACCGGCTTTCCTTGCCTGATACGAGAAAGTTCTCATATACAGTATAAGGAAGATAAAGGAGAGTTTAGAAGGTAGATGGTGTAATTTTATTTAAAAAGAATTATAAAGAGAGAAATAAAATTGTGATAATAATATAATTAAAGATACTATATGTAAATTAACCCGAAATTATTGAAAAAAAGGTAGTATTTATATGTTTAATAATAAGAATATAAAAGAGTCAAAATTAATAATGTTAAGCATAATGAGTCGTATCATGCATATTTCTATATTTGGATTATGCAAAATTAATAATGATTTATTACGTGATTTTTTACTCATATACTGTACAGTATTATAATATTACTATTTTAATTAATGATACCTGTATTTCATCATATTAACTGTCATAAGTCATAACTATTCAACTCTACTAAAAAATAAAATTTATTTTTACATTGATTAATCCTTTCGGAGTCTGTTTTTATTGAAGAAATTTCAGTAAGTCTGGAGCAAAAATTTAACTAGTACAAGAAAAATCATTTACAATTTTTTATAATCAATCTACCCAGATCCAAAGTAAATCTATGAAGCGACAATTGCCAAAATGATAATACAACTGCACAGCCACTGCATAGTCATCATATCTGATATGTATTTGCGCCTCTTTAAAATATTAAACATTTTCATTTCATAAATCTTAATCCATTCTCAATGTCTACTATATCAATCCAATATCTCAAATTGATAATGTTAGATTCGAACAGTTTCATATTCATGCATAATAAATGTAATATTTCATTTCTTAGTACTGATCGTATACATTATCAATGTCAGTTATACACCAATAGACCTGAATAAATTCCATTCTGAGCTGCAGTAATTCAATCGCAAGATCATTTTCAGGTTCTAATAAACTTTCAATAATGGTAAGTTTTTGAAATACGATGATATTATCATAAAATCATTAATGTTTCACAAATTAATCGAAGCCCTTTGAATTTCCTAAATCGTTATGGATCAAGACGGTAAAATTTATAACAACATATATTACTCACCATTGTTGTTAAAGGAATTTCTGAAGAAATATTTTTATGTATTAACAATATTCTCAATAAATTAGCTAAATTACAACATTCAATCGCTTCGTTTATATCTAATTAAATATTGGAAAAATGAAACAATAATGGAAATTTAAATAAATTAGTAAATCTTTTTGACTGTTTTTTGATGTTGTTATTTGATCATAATAATGGTCAATTGCTAATTTAATGTGAAAGTTTAAGTATAATTATTTAATTTGATTATAAGCGAATGAAATTAATGAATGCAAGTCATACAACAAAGTTTATTACAATGATTTGTGTCTCAAAAAAAAAATAAATAAATAAAAATAAAAAAAAAATAATTAGGTAAACAATTTTCTAATTTTAATTCGTAATGGTTAATTGGTTATATATGATTATACTAACATATTATCAAAAGAATTGAAACAATCCTTTTAAGAAAATAATTAATTTTATGGTCCTTTAAAATAAATTTTAAATAATATATCAAAAAAAAAAAAAAACAAAAATAAAATAAAAAGACCTCTGTGTCAATTTCTTACAGCTTATTTTATTTACGAAGATCAATAATTAATTTTCCATGCATTATGGCTAAGAATAGCTACATAAGTTGTGTATCATATCACAACATTATATGACTTATGTTATTGTCGCAACACATTAAAATATCTTCATTTCGATCTATTGCAAGAATAGCGTAAGTTCACGCAAAAATAATTACAAAATTCCGGTGATACATGAAGTTTCTATACTATACTCTCATCGCCCAAAATCTGTGATAGTAAAATTCCAACGGTCTTCAACAAGTTATCATGACCCAATGATATACGATTGATGGGTAACGGTTCAAGCCTCGGAGAACACAAATAAACATCAACAAGATTCATTTTTTCATTTTTTTTTATAAAGTTATTTTATAAAATACAATAAATAAATGCTTTATTAGTCATTCATTTGATTACAAATTTAATTAAATGTCTCTAATAGTCTAATCTATTCTATCTTAATAAATCGTTAATTTACTAACTTTTCTATTAGAAATCTGCAATATTGTTTCAGTTTTCCAGGCCTATTATTATTGCTTTCATTTTTTTAATTTAGTAAATAATTCCTGACATTTTTCTTTTTTTCTGCCAGTATACATTTCTTTGTTTATATACTTTTTTTCTTTAATTTATTCTTTCCATTTTTTTTATGTATTTATGTATTTATCTTGATGCTTGTTGAAATCCCTCATCACTTAGTCTTCATCAATTCTTCATTCCTAATTTCGATTGTTGCTTTTTGTTGTCACACAGATTGTATATTTGCACAATCCTTAGATACCTTTTATCTTTACTATTTAAAAGGTCTAATATGATCATTACGCCTACTTTTCCTACTTTATAAATTTTGTTTTCTCATTTTTTGTTAATTAATAAAATTATTTTTTCCTTTGATTTTTCCTCATTATTAAAATATCAGCTCACATATGATAACTTAGCTAGTCTCCCATGATACTTACAGGTTAGTTGACATATTAGTTCGCAATCGATGACTTAGTCTCCTGTATATTTAATTACAGATGTATGTAAAGAGTTAGTCTTTGAAGATCGCGGATCTCATATATTAATTAATGAAAATATATAATATCATGTAAAAACAAAGACTTTAGAGGTTCAAGACGTTTAAGCTCAAGAGGGATATTAAAAATTTCTCATCTTAGAAATATTAACAATTACACGTAGTTTACGAATCGAAGAAAAATATTATATGAAATAAAAAAATTATATCCACTACTTAAAAGTAAAAGGAATCATTAACCCAGGATTTTAAAGAGATAATTCTAAATCATTAACCATCAGTTCCATAGGAACGTTTCTTCACAATTAATACAAGTATAATTGGCGTAATACACTATCAGGAGGTAGTTATATATTCGTAATAAGAAACCATTTTATTATACTGCTCCAAAAAGTCAAGAAGTTACCATTCAACAACTGTGTGTTAAATCAACAAGTAATTTTTCGCACACCATTGTACAGTAGGAAATTAAAAAATCATAGAACAGTCAAGATAAAGAAATTAAAGGTTTCTTACAAGAAAATACTTTTAATAAATTTAATATTAAATGTAAATTAATACAAAATATATGTATTTTATGTGGGTTTAAAAGCTTTATAGAAACCATTTATTTTCCTAAATAGGTTGATAGATAATATCATAAATAATAAGATTTTACGTTTGCTTTTGAGAAATTTTGATATAAAAAAAAATAAACACAACGTATTTATAATGTCATACAGTATTATAATGCTTTATGACTAAATGACATTATAAATAGTTTGGATTATTCATCGAATTTCTAGGAACAAAATTTTTAGACTAAGGATTATTTGAATAGGTCGAATGATTTTTTCTTTACACTCACATTTATTCTATTGAAAATAAATACATTATAGGATAATTTCCTCTTTCATGATGTTAAAAGATTAAATTGGAGATTTCACTTATATTTAACATATCGCTCATTATTTGCATGACATGGTAATAAAAATAAAATAAATGTGTCCAAAAAAAGCTCTTATTCCATTATAAAATATTTAATTTGATTATAATGCGAAAACTTACTAAACAATTGTGCGTCATTTTACTTTATATGATTGATTTTTAAACCTTCTAATCTGATCTAAAGAATTATTTGTTACTATTTTTCAAAGATCAGTAAAGGTGTAGTATAAAGGAACATAAAAAAGGATTTTGGTAATTAAAAAAAAAAATTGAAATATTGGACAAAAATATGGCAATCACGGTTTATTTTAATTAAACAATAAAGATGAAAAAACAAACAACTAAATTGAAACGGCCTTAACAATGAGTAAAATAACCTTCAAAAAGCAAGAATCTATGATGTAAATATCAATATCAAACTCCTTAAGTTAGAATATAATAAAAAAAAAAAAAGAATTAATTATTTATAATATTTACCATTATTATTTAAAGATGGTCAAAACTCAAATTAATATCTAATTCAAAATCAATTTCTTTTGTAATATAATCTAAAGAAACATAAATATTTAAATTAAATTATAAAAAGCAAAAGCAAATAATTTATTTAAAATGTAATGATTTATTTACCATTATTTTCATTTTCAGATGATTTTTTTCTTTTAATATTTTGACCTAAAAATATTTTAATTAATATGTAATGCTTATTCTTTAAATAAAATTCAATTTTCACCATACCATTATCATTATTGTCTTCAATTAAATTATCTAAATTATCTTCAACCTTTTCTTTATCTTTTTTTAAAAAAAATAACATTAATAACAAAACTACAAACATAAAAGCCACTAAGTATTAAATAATTAATTACCATCAGTAGATATGTTATTTTTCGGATAATAATTAATTGGATCTAAATAATTGTAAAATAATGTAATCATTATGGATAAAGGTTTTAATATTATGTAACAAGATAATTTTACCAGTTTCTAAATTAATAGATTGACTTCTTGAGTATCTTGAAGATATTACAGATTGAATCATATCACTTAAAGGTCTACTCTTATAAATGGCACCTGGATGATTTATTGGAACAGGTCCAATATCTGATGATGGTATAATTTTAGTTGGATTTTTCTTTTCCTTAGGTTCCATTTGAGCAAACTTGGTATTTATATCAACGGCAGTGGGTCTTTTCATTGGATCAGAATGCCAACATTCTTTCATCAATTTAATATAACCTTTAGGTGCATTTGTAACAATTGGTGGTCGTAAACCATCACATATTTCAATAATCAGATCGGTATCATGGTCTCGATTCCAAAAAGGTCTTCTACCTGTCATAAACTCCCACATAATCATTCCAAAACTATATATATCTGAAGCTTTTGTATATTTTTGTCCCTGAAAAATCTCAGGAGCCATATAAGGAATAATTCCATAATTCTCATTATTATCATTTGTAGATTCAATTGCAGATTTACTTATACCCAAATCACCTATATATGGATTAATACAATCATTATCAAAGAAGATATTTCCACTATGAAAATCTCTATGAAATATATTTACATCATGTATATTAATAAGTCCCAATATTATCATACATAAGCTGTCCAGCTTATCATTCCAACTAAAATTATAAAAATCTTTAGTTATAAAATGTGCCAAATCACCTATTTCATAATATTCCATAATAATTATAATATCATGAGAATTAGGATCTTGAGTAATTCCGAAATATTCACTAATTCGATTAAAAGGAATCTCATCATCTTTCCATTTCGAAGAAAATTCATAAAATATCTTAAGCTAAAAATAAAGTAAGTTTATTAATTTAAGATTTATTAAACTAATATAGAATATTAATATTTTAAATACTGACCTCATTCAGCTCCTTAGATGTGATGTTTTTAGAATTATTAAGTTTTTTGAGAACAACTTGATGATTAGGATGACGATAATAATTTTTATCGCTCCCTAAGGAAATTGGACCATCAATCCAAATAGCTTTATAAATTTTGCTAAATCCGCCTTCAGCAATAAATTCTACATTTATGAATTCATCATACGGAACAACCTCCATTTTTCCTCCTCCACCAACAAGATTAATTTGTGTATATCTAATAAAATCATCAATAATTTTGTTTCCGCTTTGGTTTTGTTTATATAACAGCTTTGTTTTATAACAAAAGTGACAAATTTGATTACTTTCGTCTGAATATTTTCTTTTTTTATTACATTCATTACATTTCTTATATTTCTTTGGTTCACGATACTTATATATTTTTCTTCTGCGTTTTGGTTTAACTATGGCCAGTACCAATTGACCAGAAGGTGTATTGTCCAATAATTGATCCATAATTAATAACGTTACTAATTATATTTTATCCTAAAAAATTGGTTTTTTTTTTGTTTAAGAAAATTGTTTAAATATATTTTTTTTTCTATAATAAATTTGATCGCTAAAAAGAATTCGAATTCCAAATACACAATTTCTGGTAAATGGAAATGTGATTTTTCTAGTTTAACTTATAACCAATGATCGGCAAATTTTTAGCCACTGGTAAATGTGTAACACATGAACACAGGTTTTATATTACACAAATCGGAAAATTAAATTCGGTCTAAGACCGATGTCCATTCAATATTATTAGGATTGGTGCGTTTATCAAACTACAAATATAAAATTATAACGAGATTAAAAATAAAATCACTTAAAATATAGCAAATTTACGAAACTTTCTCAAATCCTTTCATTTAGTTGATCGATAGATTATAATGCATATTTCTAGGCGGCGTTAAACACCAATCGAATATATTAAATTATGAGTTGAAAATTACACTATTGATTTAGATTTCTATAATTTATTTATTTTTGTATTCTATACAATCAGGATTGTCTCGTTATTCTCTCATCTTTTTTTTCGTAAAAATGTAAGACAATCCAATTTTTTTTATTAAGCGAAAATAAAAAAATATATATATCCCATATACGGATTTTTATTAACCTATGTGTTTAGATTCATAAAAAATATTTTAAACAATTTAAGCACGGATTAAAAATTGTTGATTTTTTTTTGTCATTTTGGTTTGCTTTCATATAGTTTTATAATTCCAATCTGCCTAGGGAGTAGAATTTTTTTTTTATTTATCGGCGTAAATTCATTTTTTTTTTGTATGCAGCAATATCAATCCCCCATTTTAATGATATTCAGCCGCCAATCTTTAATTTGTCCCGTTATTTATTTTCGACGATGGTTTAGTAATAATCTAACAATTGCAACATAATTTAAAAAAAAATCTCATTGTAGTATTACAATTCTAGCTCCCTTTTCAATGAAAAATTTATTTCACATATTGGAAGCAATAAATATCATTTGATAGAGATAGAATATTTTGTGTAGAGCTATTGCGAAAAGAAAATTTTCATTTTAAAAATTGACAACGCGGTATTCTTTATAATGGGATACAACTTAATAAATAGATAATATGCTGTTATGTGCAATTCACAATTTCAATCAATTTTATTTGAAGATTAATACATTTTCTTCTTTAATATTTTGTTATATAATATATTTATCGTATAAAATATATCAGTCACAAAGAATTCATATTATGAAAAGTGAAATATAAAGAAATTTGATAATTGATGAGCAACTGTATAGTCATATGTATCTATATTAAAAGTAAAATTAATTAATGTGGTCGTAGCATAAGATCGTGAACTGGAAAATGACCATTCATACCTTATTTTATTTTTCAATATTCATCTTCGCTCTCATCTGTACTTTCTGGCACATCATCCCCACTTTCTTGGGTTTCCAGTTTGTTGGATTCAACTTTACAGTAACCAAACTCTCTCCTATAATCCGATCCTTCAGGGTTTTCTCCAAAGTGTATCTCCATTTCGTATTCATCAAAATATTTGTCCCTAGCTCCTTGGATGATATTTGAACCTTTATATAAACGCCGTGCTTCTCTTTTCATTGCTCTGCGAGCAAGTTTCTTGGAGGAAAAACTGTAAGAATTATTCGAATCATCACAATCTTTATACCGTGAGAAAAATACCGTTAATACCCAGATTAAGCCATTTTCGCTCTCATCTGTACTTTCTGGCACATCATCTCCGTTTTCTAGTTTGTTGGGTTCAACCTTACAGTAACCAAACTCTCTCCTATAATCCGATCCTTCAGGATTTTCTCCAAAGTGTATTTCCATTTCGTGCTCGTTAAAATATTTGTCATGAGCCTCTTGGATAATATCTGAATTTTTATATAGACGCCGTGCTTCTCTTTGCATTGCTTCAAGAGCAAGTTTCTTGGAGACAAAGCTGCGAGAGACATTTGAATCATCACAGTCTTTATACCTTGAAAAAAATATCGTTAAGACCCAGACTTTGGTATAATTCACTTTAGCTAAAAGTCAGAAAATAAAACTTTTCAGGTCACTTTATCACAAACGATAAAAACAAAAACAATCAACCTACTTTCCACTCTTTTTACTTCTTTTACTTTCGAGGTTCCTTTCATCGACATTTTGTATGGTCTATGTTTTATTATTTTGACTTTCACAGTAGTTAAATGAGATAAGAAAGAAAGAAATAGTTAACGAATATTTATAAAAAGATCGATACTTTTGATTGTGAAACCTAATGGCGTAACATATTTCTTAATATACTTTTTTACACGTTTTTTACGTTTTTTGCGGTGTAGCGAATAATTACGGAAAAATTATGGCGCGCCGATATGGACAGATTCGTATTTTTTTATTACCAACTCCCGCTATTTAAATAATACTAACTCTTGTATTTTAAAATTACTGCATGNNGCAGATTTTTGCCTAAATTGGCAATTTCTTTTTTTATTATTAGACAGATTCGTATTTTTTTATTACCAACTCCTTCTATTTAAATAATACCAACTCTTGTAATTTATTTTATTTTATTTTATTTTTATACATTTACGATGTAATTATATAAGTATAATTATATGTAAATTATGAAATTACATTATAAAGATATATAATATTACCCTATCGTAATTCTATCTATTGATTATATCACTAATTGATTCGTTGTACCAAATGTCTTTATAATAATAATTGTTTTTTGATTCTATCATTGATCCTATCCATCTATTTGTTAATTGTATAATCATGTTAATTTTTTCTGATTTTTCTATCAATAATTTTTTCTTTTCCTCTGTCCTTTATATTATTTGATTTTGATTTACGTTTATCCATTCTTGTTAGACCTCTTTTTTTTTCTATTTCTGTTACTTGAGAGCATCTATTTTTCCATATCAATTCTTTCGCTTTAGAGCCTATATTTAGAATTAATTGTTCCATTGTTTCAATAATTTGTTTTTCTTTTGCTATTTTATAAAGGTTATTATTAAATATACCCTTTATTATTTCATGAAAGATGTACCCGTCTTTAACGTAATTTGATCTTCTTGTGAGTACTTCGATTATTATGTTATTCCATTTTTCTTTATTAACAATTATATTTTCTTCATTTAATTTCGTTATTTGATTATTAATTTCCTCTTTAATAATTTGTAGTATATTTACTTCATTTTTTTCACATGTCCANATNTGTGTCCATGTTTCGTCTTCTTTTCTGCATCTAGGACATTTAGCTTCATATATATCATTATTTCTTTTTTCCATGATTGTATAAGTCGGTAATTGTTCCATTAGATTTTTAATATTATAAATTCTATCTCTTTTGTCTTTATCTGACGTTATTAATGATCCTCCTTCTTTTATGTTTTTTATATTTTCAAATGTTTTTCCCCAATTAATTTCATTATTATTAATGTTCAATAATAAATTTTTGTTAATTTTTAACGTTAACCATTCCGCTATATACTTTAATTTGTTGCATTTTTTGACCGTATCCCTTATGTTATTATTGATTAAATTTCTTTTCCANTATAAACTATATCTATTAATTGGTAATAATTCTTCTATTTCATATATATCTATTATCTCATAATTAAAATCATTGNTNGTTTCATCTATCTTTTCTTTTCTTATTTTTCCACTTTCTTCTATTCTCCAAAAAATATTTTTACTCTCCGTAATATTTAACAATCTTTCTATATAATTTATGTTCCTAATTTTCCAACTTTTCCNTTTTACTATTTTTAATTTCACGTTGTTCATTTTTTCCATAATATTATAAATATTTTTCCCTTCTACCGATTTTATANTAATTGTTTCNTTNTTTATCGCTGTCATTCCAATTATGATTAACATTAATATAAAATTTCTTTCCATATNAATATCATTAACTTCTATTTTAATTAANACTACTTTCTTTTCTTTTATAATTTTACTCCATATTAAGCACGCCTTATTATCATTAATTTTCATTCGTTCAATTTCATATATATAATCTTCTTCTTTGTCATTATAATATTTACTTAACATTTCCTTTTCTATAGTTATCCCTATTTTATTAAATTTTTCCCATAAATTATTAATTTCTAATATCATTCTATTCTTAAATGATTACACATTCTAAAATTGTTTTCGTCTAAAAGTTGTATACTTCTGATTATAATATCATCCGTTCTTCGTGTTATAACGTTAATATTTTCTAATACACATCCAAAAATCATTTCTTTTTTCTTTATCTGGTCTAGTCTAATTCTTGTACTGATTCCCATTTCTTCTTGATTATTTAATTTATATAATAACATATTCGCGTGATGTTTGATCTGTCTATCATAAATATTAGTTACGTTTAAGAAAAGGTCGCTATAAACTATTGCAAATGCTAATTTTTCTGATATAACCTGAAATATAGTGATCAATTTTTATTAAAATTTCATATAATTTTTAATGAAGATACATTTTAACTTGATGATCAACTTTACTTATACTATAAAAAGTAAGTTAATTATCAAAAAAAATGTTTACATGAGAATATATTTGTAAAATAATTATCTTAATTTATAGGTGACCGGTAACTTGTTGCTGGGCACTATATATCAAGGATAAAAATTCTTTGATAGGGACAAGCTAGATGGTCATAGTCAAAAAATGAATTCATTCTTTGGTAAGTAGTTGACTCGATTCTCAGGAGAATGTCTGGTGGTACCATGAGAAATTGGCCTATTTTGGAGAACCACTACTGGAGCAGAGGAGGAGGAAAGATACTAAGTAATGGCCTTCAGACAAAACAGTATTAGCAGTCGACTTGATTTATCTGAAGTATCTGTTAGGGCGACTTGATATTGGTGAAAGTGGGTAGAGGAATAGAGATAGGATTAACTTAGGTTCTTTTTTGTATTCTAGTTCTAGTTAATTAGGTAGGTTTTTCTTCCTGGAGGTTGATACTAGCAGCCAGCTTCTATAAATTTTATTACAATAGTAAGAAGCTATTATAACATATCTAGCTAGTTAGAAGACTTGAGTGTGTAATCGCAGATATTCTATGTTCTGAAACTTGGTACTAGCAGCTGAGTTCTATAACCTCATTAATGTTTCATGCTAGTTTAAAGACCCAGGAGATTGTAGGAAGATTCAGATAAACTGGACGTAGGACATTTCAATTGACAAAGAGATACGGTAAAACTGGTTGAAGATTTTTATTTGATTTCTGATACTGGGGTATAGGGTTGATCCAGAGTAAAACTTATCTAAGGCAGCCTGGATGTCCTAACCACACTCTGAGAACTTATATTGCATAAGTGCAACAAGTTAGGATTTTTCTACTTTTAGTATGAGATCTTATTCTCTGCATAGCTTTTTTTATTGTATTCTTTATGGGTCTGTAAAATGGCCTTATAGTTTGATCAATAAAGCATTTGCTTAGTCAGCTTGTTTTCAAAAAAAAAAATTTATATTGTAATATCATAGTACTGTAAAAAAACTTCTTTTCCGTTACTCCTCTGCTCATAAATTTTACAAAAAAACATAGTACCGTTCCTCATTTTTTTTGTAAGGAAACTTAGTTTCCTTACTTAATAAATATTATGCGTTTCACTTAAATACTCAGTTTCCTCTTAAATATCCTAGTGCTTCTTGAAGTTTTTCCTTTGTAATATTTTACTTTTAAATAATTTTTGTCCAAATTTTGTTGTTTTTGCGAATTTTGTCTCTTTCAATTTTGAGACAATTAGTGTCTTTGTATGATTTCATCAAATACCAATCACTATACTCCTTTTTCCTTTTCTTATTCTGATTATGTTGATTCTCGACCTTGTAATACTCTTTTATCTAATTTAGATGATGATTATGATTCACAAACTTTTAGATCGGTCGATATTATAGTAATCTTCGATTGTGATAATAATCTGCATATTTAATCCCAAATCTGTACATTACACTAAATATGTTATATTATTCGACATATCCTTTAAGTCACATGAACCCACTCCTCTCAGATATTCTATTAGTTCTAATATCTTATATAACCCTCAAAAAGAAAATTTTTACTTTCTTTTTGAATTTGATTTTGACTCTTCTGATTGGTTTATTCATACAAATAATTACTGATTCCCTTCTTCTATACCTTTGTATAAGATTTTATCACATTATAAAAAACCTAATAACAAATTTGCTATTTTTAAATATTTGACTTATTTTTTCAAGTCTCAACATACTCTTTCCCATTATGTTTAAAACAAGTACTTTAATCATATTAGACAACTTTTTTTGGACAAACTTTTTGCTCTTAATAATCATTGTGATTCTACTTTCTCTAAAAATAGACAATTTTGTACTTTTATAAAGAAGTCTACTACTTTTTACTTGGGTCTTTACTTTCCTTTACAGGTAAAACAATGCCAAATTGGGGCTCATTTAGATTATTTTAAGATACTCTAGAATGATCTAAATGAGCCCCAATTTTTTTTGTTTTTCTTCAGCAGGGTATCCGATTGATGACCAAATTTTGGCATAATTCATGCATATCAAGGTTGTCAATCAGATATCTGCAATAGAGGTATATTCCAAAATTTGATCAATCCGGATATCTGGTCATCTATCTGAAAATTAATCAGATTCGGATTGATCTATTTGTACTACTGGATTAACCAGATGGTTCAACAGATATCCAGTCAATCCAATGATTTATTTATATTACTGGATTCACCAGATTTACCAGATTTTTTTATAAAACTTTACATACTATAATTGAAGGTCAAAGAGTCACCTCTACAAAAAGAAAAAAAAGAACGTTAGTAACGTTCTTGTATTGAATTATAATAAAAAAATACCTCCCTACCTCCCTTTATCCCATTTACCTCCAAAAGTTGAGCTGAAGAGTTCGTTCCTACAAAAAAGAAAAGAAAAATGAACGTTAATAAACATTCTTGTATAATAAAATAAAAAAACACCTTCCCCTTTCGCTTCCCTTTTACCCTATTTACCTTCGGGAGCTGAGCCGAAGTGTTCATTCCTACAAAAAAGAAAAAAAAAGAATGTTAGCAACGTTCTTATATTAAAGTCCCTTCAATTACCTTCAGGAGTCAAGCTGAAGTATTCATTCCTAAAAAAAAAGAAAAAAAAGAACATTAGCAACATTCTTGTATTAAAGTTTAATACCTCTCCTCAATTATCTCTAGGAGTTGAGCCGAAGTGTTCATTTCTATAAAAAAGAAAAAAAAAGAACATTAGTAATGTTCTTGTATTAAAGTTTAATACCCCTCAATTACCTCTAGAAGTTGAACTAAAGTATTCATTTCTATAAAAAAGAAAAAAAAAAGAACATTACAACATTCTTGTATTAAAGTTTAATAACCACCCCCTTTAATTACCTTCAGGAATTGAGCTGAAGTATTCATTCCTATAAAAAAGAATAAAAAAGAATGTTAATAAATGTTCTTATGTATTAAAATAAAAAAAAATACCAGATTTGACCAGATTATCTGATTAATCTGATCAATCCAGTCATCTGTGTAATATCTGATCAATCCGGTGTTATCCAATGGATTTATCCAGATTATCTGAAATCCATTTATTCCTTAATCCAGATTATCCAATCCATTCAAAAATAGATGATGGATTGAACGGATTTCATCAGAGTATACTTCTAATCTGCAAGATTATCAATTGGGTATTTATTTTGTATGCAATCAGCACTAGTCAAAATAGGACAATTTAGTCTAAATTTAACCAGGTCAAATCTAGGTTAAATGATGATCTAACCTGTATTAAATTAAGGTCAATTTTTGGCGCAGTTAGGTTTAGTGTTATTAAATGACACTGAAATGACATTGAAATGATATCAAATGATATTAAATAATATCAATCTTACTATGAGAAATGATAAATGTCATTTGAAAAATAGACAAATGACATGGTAATTTAACAACACCAGTTAGGTTGCCAATCGTCACAAATTTAGAAAGAAAATTCAGCTATCATTCATACTTTATTAAACTTTAAAAAAGCAAATTCAACCTTAAAAAACCAATATTTGACCTTTAAAAACCCATATATTTCACCTTAAAACTCTCTAGTTCGACCTATTTATCAATAATATTTATTCTATATAAAGCGTTTAATATAATATCCTATAAAACTACAAAAATCCATATAATATTATTCATATAAAACTACCAAAAAACTCTGTTTAATAATATAAAACTAACTATACAATATAAAAATAACAAAAAGAGAAAAAAGATAAAGTTACNAAAGAAAGACGCATGTGATATTTGACTTGAAAACTTCTTTAATGACATAAAAATCAGAATTAGTTATGAATCAGAATATACTACTTTCACATTGAAAATAGCATCAATAGTTTCTTTTTCTGGATTAGCTTTTTTTTCCCTTTTGACTCCTTTTCTTTTTATAATTTTTTGCTAATATAATGTAAATAATAGTTTGTGATAAAATTAATAAAAACCAATTCAATTTACCGATTGTGAGCTTACGCCAATTTTGTCTAAATCTTTAGGGCGGATCAGATTCATCTCTGCCAAATTTAATAAATAATCTAAATTCAGATCTATTAAACTCGCATTATCGTATTGAGTCATTTTATCATTATTATCATTAACTCCATATTTGAGCATTTTGACATCCGTTGCTTCATTTCTGATTTTTTAAGCATTATATACCCATTCAGGAGTGTTCTCAGGCAGTTTGCTATATGTGAAGTAAGTATCATCATTGTATATTCGCTTTCGCTGCTTTTTTACATATTGAATTTCCTCTGCAGCGAGGTCTAACACATCCTGAAGTAGGTACTTCAACTATTAAAAACAAAGATAAAATGAAGGCTAAATAAATACTAAAATAAATAAATAACAATCAATTACTTTATTACCTTCTCCGAATGCTACTCATGGTCATATACATGCAAAAATTGCTTGTTATCTGGCAATTTTTGTCACATTTCATCTTCTGAGTTTAATTGTTCGATAGAATAGTACCCATTTTGAACGAGAATCGATAGCAGTTCATCTTTATCGAATTTCTGTAAATTATCATCATTTTGCTCGTAAAGCTTGATGGGTTTCCTGTTTTTTTTCTGTCAAATGTATAAAGATTAATTGTTAAATATCTCAAAAAGAATCATATTAAAATAAAATACTACTCACTTCGAACAAGCGGACATTTACGTGCATACATTGGTCATTTTTGTCTAATTAGCCCGATTGTCACTTTCTTATTCTGTTTTTTTATGCTTATGTATTTATCGTAACTAATTAGACAATTGAGTGACTGAAAGATTATAATGCCCACTCATCAATTTCTTTAATTCAGAAATCAATTTCTTGTAGATTTTATCTGACTGTTTAATGAAAGTCTTGTCATAATCTAATGCGTATTCGTCAGAAATTTGTCTTTTCAAAATATGTTTTATTTCAGACTAAATAACAAAAAATTAAAATTGAATAGTAAAAAGGCTGTATACATAAGTTTGATTATAAACTAACAATTCTTACTCTCGCTGTTATATCGTTAGCTTCGTTTCGAGATTTTTTTTTTGATTTTAATCTTTTTTTAGATCATTCTGTTGGTGAAGGATTAGTAATTGATCAAGATATACAAATTTGTTAGTATCATTCAAGTTCACCTTGGAGAGCTTTGTTTTCTTCATATAGTTTGTCCATTTTAACTCCAAATATTCTATTATACTCATGCAACAAGGTTAAAGCTCTGAATGGTTCTGATTCAAACTGAAAACTGAACTAAAACTGAACCAAAAATCTGATTCAATTCCAAAAAATTTTAATCTGAAAATTTCAGTTCAGTTTCAGTTCAGTTCAGTTTTTTTAATAATCTGAATCAGAACTGAACTGAGATCTGAATGGAACTGATCAAAAAAAGAATTTTTTTTTATTTTTCTAATATTTTTTCTTTTTGTAAAAAATAATAAATAGACGAACTGAACTTCAAGTAAGTATGTTTGCTTTTTTCTTTTATATATTTATTAAAGAGAAACATACTAACATTCTTTTTTTTATTTGTAAGAATTGCTGGCTGAAGAATAACTGAGATTAAAAGAAATGTTTTAAATGTTTGTTTTTTGTAGATTTATTAGATGAACTTATGAACTAGACTTCAAGATAAGGATATTTCTTATTGTTTTATTTAATTAAGAAACATACTATCATTTTTTCTTTTTTTATAGGAATTGCCGACTGGTGAACAATTGAACTTACTATAAAGATAAGTAATTCAAGATTTCTTTTTTGTATTTTTAGTTTAAAAAGAAATGTTTCTAACATTTTTCTTCTTATTTTTGTAGAATTTCCCAGACAAATTTACGAACTGGACTTTAAGGTAAAGGGAAAAGAAGTGCAGTTGTATCTTTTTTATTTAAATGAGAAACATACTAACATTTCTTTCCTTTTTTTTGTAAGGAACTAGGGATTGCCAACGGGAACAAATTGGACTTAAAGGTAACTAATCAGAATGATTGTATTTTAATTAAAAGAGAAACATTTCTAACGTTTCTTTATTTGTTTTGTAGTGTTGCCAGACAAATTCACAAACTGGACTTTAAGATAAGGGAAAAGGGATGTAGTTATATTTTTTTTATTTAAATGAAAAATGTACTAACATTTCTTTTCTTTTTTTTTGTAAGAATTGCTGATTGGTAAACAAATCGAACTTAAAGGTGAGTAATCAGGATAATTGTATTTTAATTAAAGAAGAAACAGTTCTAATGTTTTTTTCTTTATTTTGTAGTATTTACCAGATGGGATTTACAATCCAGACTTTAAGGTAAGAATTAGTGGTAATATTATTGTATTTTTTTTACTTATATAAGAAACGTACTAATGTTTCTTTCTTTTTTTTTTGTAGAAATTGCCAACTGGTGAATAAATCAGACTTAAAAGTGAGTAATTGAGAGATTTTTTTTATAATTTAATTAAAAGAGAAATATTTCTAACATTTCTTTCTTTATTTTTTATGTATTTTCTGGACTAATTTACAATTCGGAGTTTAAAGTAAGGGTAAATTGGGATTATTATTATCTTTTTTATTTAAATGAGAAATAATATAAAAAAAAATTTAATTAGATCTGAACTGAAAAATTTCAGTTTAGTTTGGATTAAAAATCAGTTCAGTTCTGGATCAGTTCTAAATCAAAGAACTGAACCAGAACTGAATTGATTTTCTAATTTGAATCCAAAATCAGATTAAAACCAGATTGAATTGAACCATTCAGAGCTTTAAACAAAGTGTTTTCCTCTTCTACTTGCCAAAGATTACCTTTTAAATTGTTTATTTTCCATTTCATCTTAATTATTATTAATCGTTCTCTATATAATTTGTTCTGAAGTTGACCATTTTCAGTTATTAACTTATCGACTTCTGTTATAAATTTCACATTAAGGGATACGTATATATGTAATATAATATATTATTGTATGACAAATTTGATTTACTTACCAGATACCACTTCTTCTTCGTAATCTAAAGTTTGATAACTCCTTGGTATGTTAATATTTAGATATCTTTTAATAATATTCGATATTACAACAGATTGTTGGAATGAAGAGGAAGATACTAAGAGTGTGTTATTTCATATATTAATTTGAGATAATGATGATGAGATTGTGATGATTTAAGAACAAGATGGTGATGATGTGATTTTAGATCAAGGTTGTGTTAATGAGGTTGTGGTGATTTTAGAATGAGGTGATGGTGATGAGATTGTGGTAATTTTAGGATGAGATGGTGATGATGTGATTTTAGGTTGAGGTGGTATTGATGAGGTTGTGGTAATTTTAGGATGAGATGGTATTGATGAATTTCTTGGTGTAAAAGGTGTTAAAGGTGTTTGTCCTATCGAAGCAAAAATATCTGCTAGCATAAAAAGTCTAAAAGATTCTGGAGTTTGTAGTATATTGGAATTGGACATAGGTTAGAATAACATTGATGAAGATATTGGTGAAGGCAAATTATTTTGTAATATATTAGAATGGAATGATATTGATGAAAGCAGATTATTTCATAGTGGTTGGAATGATAAAGATTTTCTGCAAGACATTTTTATTTTCAAAATTTATTTTCAAAATATTTTTTTTTTAAAAAATAAAAAAGAAAGAAAAGAGAATTTGTCCTCCTTTTATATCTTTTTTTTATACTATTTATTATACTTCGTATCAAATTAGACTTTCAATCATTAATGATATTAACTATCAAATTCTCTTAAATTTTTAGATCAAATTAACTTTCAATTAGTTAAACCAAAACCAAAATGATATGATATATTTCTATTTTTAAATATCAAAATCAAATAAAATATCAAATCAATATTAATAAAAAAAATAAACATACATTAATATCAATTAAAATAATCAAAATCAAATATTAGTAAATTAATATGAATTTTGCAAATAAATCAAAGCTAAATATCAAACTAATGTCATTGATATTAATTATAGTTTTTAAAGTATCAAAAATACATAAAACAAAGTACTTAATTCAACAAATTTTAAAACAATTTTTATCAACAAAATGAAAAAAGGAAGAAAATGTATTGCAATAATATCTTAGATGAATAAGTTCTTTAATGTCTAATCCACTTTCACCAAAAGGTGATGAATTTTTGACATTTATAACCAGAAAATTAAGAGCTTCAATGTTTTGCAGCAAGTGTAAAGAAAAAATAGTTAATTTACACACTAAAGCTATACATAAATAAACATCTTCTTTAGAATTATATCCTGAACAATCAATACCTTTACCTGCAAATAAGACTCCAATATCACAAGTGTTAGTAAAACCACTTAATTCGATGATGTAAATCAATACACAGCTTGATTCAACAATGTCAATCGATACATATTCTCATATTTACAAGTTAATGTTATTACAATAATTCAAACATTGGATATTTAATATTATATTGGAAATGAACAACATGTTGCGTTATTATTTTATAGTGTTGAATATATAATAAAAAAGCATATAATTCAGCTATTATTTTTTGTATTTTTGTTTAAAAAAGGGTAATAATTTGACTATTAGTCTACAAGGTCAAATATAATTTTAATTTTAATAAAAAATTAGTATGCAATTCAGCCATCATTCTGCAGGGTTGAATATGGGAACTATGCATCATTACTAATTTAGGTCAAATTTTTAAAATTAGCCGAATTTAGACTAAATTTTATAAAGGTCAAAGATTTTACAAATTATTACAAATCAGATTGCTAATTTTGTTTAAATAATCACTTAATAAAATAACTCTAAATTGGTCAATCCAATTACTTATATTGTATTTAATCGGGTATGTACCTTATTGATTACCAATTTTTATTTAATCTGATATATATATTATGTTAACTAATTATTTAATAGTTATTAATCGGGCATATGCCTAATTGAACAGCATTCTACTTGTGTTATTACTTCTGATTAAAACCATTGATGAGGACTTTACTTTAGGTTCCTTATCTTCTTCAGTGTCAGTATTATAGGTTATTATTAAGAAATATTCATCTTCTTTAGGTTATAAGTTATTATTATCGTATATTCTGGATAAAGTATCTACATTAACATTGTGTTTTTCTGGACAATGTTCAATAGTAAAATTGTATTGTTGGAGTTTCATGATCCAACGTGCTCATTTTTTCTTGTAAGCATCTTCAAGATTTTTAATCACTTTAATGCTAAGTAATTTGTGACAATAGAGAAAGATCGACTTAAGTAATGGTAAAAATGCTTGACTGCCCATACAATAGCAAGACATTCTAAATCAATAATTGGATAGTTTTTCTTTGCTTTGTTGGTTGTCTGACTGGTATAGGTACTACACACTCTTGTTCATTTACTTTCTGAAATAAAATAGCTTTTAATCTGAACTTGCAAGTATCAGTGTACAAGATGAAAGATTTTTCAAAGTCTGAGTACTGCAAAATAAGAGCTTTAATGAGTCTTTCTTTGAGTCTGTTAAAGGCAATTTGTTATTTTTTAGTTCACTAAAAGGGAACTTCCTTTTTAAGTAACATGATCAAAGATTTTACATGTTAAGCAAAATCTTTAATGAATTTACGATAATAATTAAACAATTCAAGTATGACTCATAATTAAATCAAAGTTTTAGGTATAGAAAAACTCTTGACTTTTTCTATCTTTTCAAAATCTGGATAAATATCTCCTTATTCTACTATATGTCCTAAGAATGCTAATAAGGGGTACAAAAGTGACACTTCTTTAACTTAATGCTAAGTTAAGCTTTTTTTAGAGCTTGAAAAACTTGCTTTACGTGATCCAAATATATCCAAAGATCCTTTTATGTAGATAATATCATCGAAGTAGACTGCAATAAATAGGCCAAAAAAATTCCTTAAGATCCAATTATGAACCTTTAAAAGGTTCCTGAAGTATTATTCAAACCAAAGGGCATGACTAAAAAATAAAAATCAGATAATATGATGAAAGCAGTTTTCTCAATATCTTCAGAATGTATGGACACTTACCAGTATTCACTAGCTAAATCTAAGGTAGTGAATCACTGTGATCCTTTTAAGATGTCTAATAAGTCATCGATTCTTGGTAGAGGGTAGGTATCAATCTTGGTAAGTGCATTCAGTTTGTAGTAATCAATGCATAATCTTTTGTCACTTTCTTTCTTTTTTACAATGACTACAGGTAAAACCCAGAGACTATGTGGGTGTCGAATGATTTTATTAGCTTCCATTTTCTTAATTTCTTCCTTTAAAAACTGTGTGTTTTTAAAATTTGGTAATATGATTTCTGAGCGATAGGTAAGACATCTCCTGTATAAATTCTATATTTGACAATAGTAGTTTTCTTTATTTCAGTTTGTCTCTTATTACAGATATCAACATATTCTTCTAATAGATAATAGATACTGAAAAGCCTGCTGTTGGTGGTAGTCTAAAATCCTATATGTTGATCTTCTAAAGCCTTTTTTTTCACTTATTTGAGCACTTTCTGCTAGAAATATCACAGAGTTGTTATTATTTTGGGTATCTTCTTCTTCAAATTCTTCTTCAGAGTTGTAAGGAAAATATACGTTACTCCAAGAATTATAGGTCATTTCATCCTTAGAGACTTTTTTTTCATCAGTCATGTCTGAATAATAAATATAGTATTCATCTAAAAGTTCATTCTTATAATAATCATCATCAGAATCATAGTCTAATTCTTGAGTAATAATCTTAGCTGTTTTGGTAAAGGTAATACGAATTCTAACTGTAATATTATGTTTATGGATGGTTAAAGTTGATTACTCCCAACTTATTGTAGCATTGGCTTTTCTTAACTAATTGTTGCCTAGAATGAGAACTTCATCCTTAGATTCTAAGACTTAAAAAGAAGTAGAAATTTCAATCTTTTCAATTATGATAGGAATATTATCTATAATTTCTAAGAATCAGGTTCTAGCTCCATTTGTAGTTATCATGACCATTTTAAATAATCTGTTAATTTTATAATCTAATTTGTTTAAAAAAACTTTGGTCATTATGCTAGTAGCAATTTCACTATCTACGATAGCTATCTGCATTTTTTGTCTGATTCTTAAGGTATATTTAGCAGTAGTAGTTAGTTCCTTATTACTATTTATAAGATTAGCTTCTTGAATATTTTGTTAAGCCTTTTTCCTTGATCTTCTTACTGCTCTTAATGATCCAGAATGGTAAATGGGAATATAGATGCTATAGTAGCAAACACTCTTATAAGAGTGTTTGCTACTTACTGTTATAATGTTACCTACTTATTGTTATAATGCTACCTACTTACTTATTTTATACGTCTATGCTCTTTCTAATGCTTTATTGCTATCCATCCGTTTTCACTGGTCTGTAGTTGTTTGGTTGCTTTATAGATATTTGCTTGATTTTATTGCTCTATCCTATTTTTATTGCCTTCTAATATCTGCCAATTTTCGTTGCTCTGCGGTCTTTTTGTGGTTATTTTGATATGTTATGTTTGTTACTTATTTTGGGCTTGTGTGCTGTTTTGGTTTCATTATTGCTTTATGGTTTCTTTGGTATTTTTTTGAGCGTCCCTATAAAAATTCTCTATCCCTATAAGAAAAAATTTATGGGAACGCTTATAGGGACAATCTCGATATCATTTTTGTGACTCTTAGCCTAATTTCTTGAGTTCTTTACTACTTGTCCCTATGTCCCTATGAGTCCCTATGAAATATAAAAGTTCTAGAAAAAAAATTGAAATTTTTCTATGGTATACCACTTGGGCAAATATAGTCATGTATATGGTTGGTTAGCATAGCTAACTGGTCAATGTATGGTATATATAAAAAAATAAAAAAAAGGTAAAGAGTTCAGAAATTCATAAGGACTCATAGGGACATAGGGACAAGTAGTAAAATGCCTTTTGAGAGTTCTTAAATCGCCAGTTTGCTATATTCTAGCGTCCACAGAAAAAATTGAAATTTTTCTGTGAACGCTATAGACATTTTTCTGTGGACACTATGGACGCTTCTATGGACAACCATGGTATCATTTTTGGAGTTTTTAAGTTTATTGCTTGTTTTCTTTTATATTTGTCCCTAGTGTCCATAGTGTCCCTAATAAAAGTAAAGTTGTAGGAAAATTTTTGAAACTTTTCCTATGCTATATATGTTCCATTATATGCGATTATTTTTATGCTATATGGGTGGTATATGTGTAATATATGCTATGCTAAAAAATAAAAAAAAAAGTTAAGAGATCCGATTTTTTCTATGGTCGCTATGATCAATATGGTCACCCATCTGTAAAGCCTTCCAGAGATCTAAAAGCATCAAATACCCTACTTCTGATGTCCACA
Organism: Glomus cerebriforme; assembly: GCA_003550305.1. Taxonomy (NCBI): domain Eukaryota; kingdom Fungi; phylum Glomeromycota; class Glomeromycetes; order Glomerales; family Glomeraceae; genus Glomus; species Glomus cerebriforme. Next base: position 44,663 of record QKYT01000362.1, on the reverse strand, counting down.
GAAGCATCCATAGTCTGATTTTTTCTATGGTCGCTATGGTTAATATATATGGTCACTCATCTGGATGGCTTTCCAGGAATCTAAACTGCCCAAAACCTACTTCCGACGTCTATAGAAGCGTTCATAGTCTGATTTTTTTTTCTATGGACAACTTTCTAAGGCCAGTTCTGTATTGTATCAAACCTTTTAATTTTATCGAGAGCTTCTCCCATTGCCACCAGAGTTTGCCCGCTCTGAAACATCTTATTTAACTTTTTCCGGTGATAATATGCATTCGAATGGCACTTATTTACATGCCAATTACAATATCCATATTTTGATGCTGTCCGTCTTACATAGCCATCTTGTTTGCATAGAGCTCGCTGGTGTCTTTTCCAGTGAATATGACATTCTTCTGGTCGGTCTGCAGGATTTCCACAAACCATCCCTTCATTGGAAGGATATTGGCAAATGTATTCACCTTCTATTATTCTCAGATAGCTTTTTGATAACTATAATAAATAATTATTTTCATTTTAAACTTTTTTACTATGGTAATATACCAAAGGGTATACTTAGATATCATATCCCAAAAAAATGATCCAATCTGACTTCTTCGAAGACGCTCCCGCCCTACTTTTTCATCCAGAGGCTGAAAAAGATAAAATGGAAGCCCAAGTAATTCGCTATTCTGGTGAAAATTACTTGAATGGCATTCTAACTCGAGATGATATAGTTGCGGAAAATGATGGAGGTTTAACAGCAATTCTTGATAATGCTTTATCCAATTACCAAGAGATCCCTTTCATGGCCGTTGATTTTGGAGGGTCGTCAGAAAAAATAGGAGAAAAGAACTGTTACGTTTTGCATCTTTACGGCTCTCTTATCAATGGCCAAAAAGCAGTAGTTACCCTTATAGGAATCTGGGTATTCTTTGATATTCGCGTACTTGAGAAGGAATCTGTGGATGACTTTAAGATAAAAATAGATAAAATTTTATGTAGTACTATAAACGCTTATAAAATAGAGCCTATCGAGGCATTCCCTTTCCACGGTTATCATACAGAAAAAAAGTTATATTTACGAGTTTTTACGCATGGTACTGAAGATAGAAAGAAAGCCCTCCAAGCCATCCAAGATAATGATTTCGAAACTGCATCAGATGATATATCCTCATTTCACCGTAAAATAGCTAGAGAGAATGGAATTGCAATTTCTGATTGGTCCATGATGAGCAAGTATTGTTGCAAAAAATATCCTCAATATACATACGATTTTCACGTTTCTGTAAATCATTTTCGAGCAGTAGAAGACTTAAAAATGATAAGTGACCGTTTTCCGTTTCCAGCACTCATAAGAGATCGTACGCTTATCCTCACGTGGGATATAGAGACGCAATCATGAGAGCTGGGAGAATTTGCTGAAGTACATAATAAAGAGGATAATGTATTTATGATTTGCATGACCTTGCATTGGAAAGACGATCCAAAACTGCTAAAACAAATCTGTCTCATCGATCTTGAAACTGCGCCAGACCCACGCTGGATAACAGTTGTGTGTAGAAATCAGCCAAATTTATTAAAGGCATTTGCATTATGTTGGAGAGCCTTTCAACTTGATATCCAGCTCAGTTTAATGATTCTGATTATGATTGGCCATTTATTGTGGAAAGAGCTTCTAGACTTAATCTTTTTGAATGGATGTGGAAGCAGATAACGGGAGACTTTAAATCATCTGAAGAAATTCAAAAATGGAATTATTATGGAAAGATAGGGGTAAACTCTAAAAATACTTTTCAGAAGAAAAAAGGTGTTACTGATAATGAGGAGGAAGAAGAGTTCAGGGTACAGCTAATCAAGGTTAAAATTTGTCCGGAGGAAGATTTCATTTCCACTTTTCTTAAAATACCAGGCTGTGTGCCAATTGACGTACGTGTATGTTTTAAGAAACTCTACCCTCACGCGGAAGTAGATAGGAAAAGCTCGCTTGCATTTTACTTAAAAAAATGTGAACTTGATGGTAAGGCAGATATGCCATATAATAAAATATGGAGAATCTACTCAGAAGCGAAAGCGGGCACCTCCCTAAGAGAATCACATTCTTCTGCCATGCAAAACATGCATGAAGTAGCATATTATTGTATTATAGATGCATTGCGTTGCCAGGAGCTCATGGTTAAGTGAAATATAATTAATGACTATAGGGAGGTCGCTTCTTTAGCTTACGTATCTTTGTTCGATTCTCATTATCGGGCAAATGGAATGAAGGTGCGAAACCTTCTAGGTGCTTATGCCACCAAACTTGATATGCTATTTAGCACGAGACAGAGTAAAAATATAGAAAAGGGCAAGTATCCTGGTGCATATGTATTTCCGCCTAAAAAGGGGATCGAGATTAAAAGACCTGTAACAGGATTGGATTTTGCCTCATTGTATCTCAGCCTCATCATGTCTTACAACCTCTCTCCAGAAAAAATAATATTAACCTATGAAGAGGTTGATAATGCGCAAAAAAATGGAAACATCTTACATAAGATTGAGTTTCCATTTAATGACCGCTTCATTCATGCTTGGTGTGTAAGACATGATAATCAATTCGAGAAGAAGGGTTTATATCTTGTTGTGTTAGAGGATTTATTCAACAAGAGAGTCCAAGCAATACCCAAGAATTTTTCAAAATATTCAGAACATTAAGATAATATTATACGATGAGCTTTTATTGAACGCATACCATTATCAAAAGTGAAAGCTACATCATAAAAAGCTTCATTATTAAAAAATCTTTCAAAAGAAGCAGGAGATTTCATAATAGGTTCAGGATCAAAAAAATCATTCTTATACTTGGGAAAATGATCAGTTCAGCTAAAGAGAGAGGTAAAAGAGTTCCAGAAAGCTTAAATTCAGAATACTCATCCGTATGTTTCGATTATAACTGTTTGAATTCCAAGCAGTTTGCTTTGAAGGTATACATGAATACTTTTTACGGGGAGGCAGGAAATAGCATATTTCCATTCTTTCTTCATGAATTAGCTGGAGGGATCACTTCTGCAGGTCAATATAATATTGGTCTTGTCGCTAAATTCGTATCTGGAAAAGGTTTTAGAATAAAATATGGTGATACTGATTCTTTATACCTTACCTGTCCAGATAAGTATTATGAAATATGTGATAGAGCTTTTAATGAAGAAAAGCTTTCCAAGGAGGAATACTGGACTGAAATGGTTAATATTACTATGGTGTGATGAAAAAGTTGCGCGATCAAGTAAATGCTTATCTTAGGATAGAAAATGGCACATCTTATCTTAAGATGGCATACGAAGAAGTATTATTCCCGTTTGCTTTACTGGCAAGAAAAAATACTTCAGTGTACCACATGAAGGGGTTGTCAATTTCAGGCCGGATGAACTCTTTAGAAAAGAAATTGATACTGTAAAGCAAGGCCAGTCCCAGCTTTTTAAATACATTGGGAAAAAAATTATGTGGGAAGCTATGGATATAAATAACATGCGTTCAATTCATAAAATTGTTGAAGATACTCTCAGAGAGGCCAAACATAAGCAATAGGATTTTGACGATTTTATCGTAATGGCTACACGAAAGCTTAAGAAAAAAAATCTTTGCATCCATCGCTTTATAGGACAGATGAGAGAAAAAAATGAGAGGATTCCTAATCCCAGCGAATGGTTTAGTTATGTAGTTGTCAAAGGCCCACCTCTCTATAATGAAAAGGGCCAAAAGGAACCGCATAGAGTTGGAGATTATATGGAGTATGCAGACATCACAAAAGAGCTTAATATGGAAATAGACATCAACTACTATTTAGAAAAAACAGTGGGAATGTGCGCACGCTTTATTAACGAGGATGATAGATACCAACCACCATCTTCACATAAAATTATGCAACTCAAAGATTCGGACGAGAAAGAAAAGCAGATCGACACTTATTCCCAGGACGAGGCAAAAAAATGGCTTAAAAAATATATAAAAGACTTACAATAAACTTTCTAGGTATTTCGATGATTCGACCAAAGCGGATATAGATGAGATCATTGAATTATATGGATAAGTACTCTTAGCAGGATGTGGCAATTTCAGCTAAGAAACTTATAATATAATTTATATATTTTTTCTCGTGCAATAATACCGGCTAACTTCAATTTCTATCTTCGAACTTCCGGCTTCCGATCAAATAGCAGCCTCGGAAATGCCCGGAGATGATCATTAGTATTTTTCGCATATAATAATTTGGCAAAACTGTATCCTTAGGATACGAAAAAATCTGCATATTTTAAAGATAAGCTTTATTGGTATAATGGCTAAACTACGCGACCAAGTATCCCAGTATATAGGCTTCGAACCAAATGAAATTCGCCTCCCGATCACAGAAAAGGATAGATGGCTATTTAGTAAGATAATAGCAGATCAGGGAGGAATGGCAGATATCATAATGGACGACTATCGATATTTACTACAGCATGGTCATAATGGTAAGGGAGGTAACCTGATCCATATTGGCTGGTTATTAGCATGTACAGTGGCCCAAGCTAAAAAAGTCTTAATAAATCCATCTGAGCGTTAAGCCGAAAGAGATTTATCAGAAAAGGTATTAGCTCATATCCAAAAAAGATTCGAAAAAGTCCCATTAGCGCCAGTACTTATACAGTAGTCGATTAGGATTTGAGATAATAAATGTCTGGTCTATTTATATATTTTCATGTATATCAGTCATTTTTTTCCTTTCAGCCTCTAATCGTACAGCTAGCCTTTAGAGATGCCAATCTCTAGTCTGAATATATTGCTCAGCCTTTTCCTGTGTATTTTGTGACTTTTTCACAATAATAAACCCCATAATTGCGATCAGAAGAAAAAGTATTATTGAAAAGGCAAGTATAAATGACAATAATTTCTCGAGGTCAGTTTTCGAATCCACGCTACTCTTCTCGCCTTGAAAAGGCCTATCCAGGGTGCCTATAACTGAAGAAGTGCTAGAGAGTCTCAAAGAGACTGGGTCTTCTGGCTCATCATTTTTTCTGCCATGTGAAGCGCCTATCGGCCCGCTTTTTACATGTGAGTCCGACTGATTATTCTTATCGGAGTATCCTGGGGCCAATAAATTAATCACAGACTGAAGCGACTTCACTTTCTCTGATTTTGCAAAGTTATCGGCTTTGGCTTTGGCAAGAGATATTTCTGTACAAGCACTCTGGGAGACAAGTTTGGAGTTTTCAACCTTTAACTGCCTATTCTCATCATTGAGATTTATATATTGGCTCCGCAACCTAGCATTATAATCTCGAATTTTGGATGAGTCTTCCAAGATGCGGTATATCTCCTTTTCAAGATCATATGTTCCCATTTATTTATATTGGCCATAAACTGTAAAAAAAAACTTTTCATATTTTTTGTTAGAGAACAATTACGATAAATATAGAATGAATAGGAAGGATATCGATCATTTTTTATCATTAATTACAGATAGCGGATTAGAATGTATTCTATCTATCTAAAACTATAAATTATATATTTTAATGTTCTCTCTCAGCTAAAAACAATAAATAATAAATTATAATATTTATTATCTATCTAAAATGATAAATATTAATGCCTAATATTTTTTATGAATCTAAATACATTGTCTAAAAATATCGGAGGAGTATGTCTAACTCAATTTTAAAAACTCATTATCAGCGAAGTGCCACAGTCTTGACTTCTGAACAGATCGAAGAAATTAGACATTTCAAAAATAAGGTTCCAGTATATATGATAGTAAAGGAGTATCATATTAATAAAAATCATGTTCATGATATATGGAATGATTGTGAACGTTCACAGCAAAATGGAAACCACTTTTTCGAAGAGCTTAGGAAGGTACAATCCATCTCATCAGTTCCTCCTTTAGAGAATAGTCCCCAAGATAAAGAAAATAACCATCCACCAATTTCAGGATCTTTAAAGTTGTTAGACAAGTCAATTTCAAGAAAAATATCTAGGGTTTCTCTAGAAACCGCCCCTTCATTTCCCGAGTCCATTGAGACGGATGGGTCTCCCCTGGATCGTATACATGAAAAGCAAAAAAAGAAAAAGAAGTCATCGAAACCCAAACCCGTCCAAAGTTCTAACTTACCTGAGATTTCAACTAAAGGTTCTTACCAAAATTCCTTACTAGATATTTCGTATGATCTAATTGCTTCAATTGAAAAAAATAATATCGAAGCGGAAGAAGCTATACACGAATCAGAAAAGTGCCTAGCTCGTAACTCATCTTTCAGCCCATTAAATTCATCAAAAGTACCCCACTAAGCCAGAATTCATAGTTAACGTGGAAAAAAAGATCGGAGGTTTTTATTAATCTTAATTAATTTAGCTTCAGAAATGAGAGTATCATACAATATTTTTTCAAGCTCTTCATAACTCACTTTTTTTTTAATGTCTCATCCTCGCTTAAGTCTTGCGGGTCCTGAGAAATCTTGTCCGGAGCTAGCAGATCATCGCATTTGGGAGTAGTCCTCGCATAATTCACCTCGAGCTTGTTCTTGACCTTATGCATAGTGATCGGAATAATATAATCTTTTCCATTCAGAGAGATCTTTAGCTCNTTGGTATCCCAATCCATTGCGCATTTATATTTCTTCAAGAGCTGGTTAGAAAATATTAGGGTTGGCTTATGATAATCTACAACTATAAAATCTTCATGAATAGTGAGTCCAGGAGCTAAAGTAATTGGCAAATTGTGGGCAACACTAATAGATTCAATTGGGACAGTAGCCACACCGCTAAGGTCGTGTTTTTCAGATTCGTCTATTTTAGCCTTAAGATGAACGACAATGTTCTTTGTTATAATTGGAGGCTCTGCCCCGGAGTCAAGAGTCATGGCTGGAATCTTTAAGCATTTGATTTTGCACTTCACGGTCACCACACTTGTTTTCGGCTCCTTCTTCTTGACGAAATCGATCTCCATTGGATCATCTAAAGACTCCTCCTCTAGACTGGACTCATCTGAAATCAAATCATTAGAAGATGGTGGAACGTTGCTTTGAAACTTTATCTTCGCTATCTGTTTAGACATAACGGGACTAGAGTCTTAGGAGAAATGATAGGAAAAAATTAATTTAAGTTCACTTTGAAGAATTTTACGAATACTTTCCTCTAAAAGAGTTGATCTCTCTAGGATCATTTCTCTCAGCTTGGCGCTAGACATTTCTTTAATGGGCGATTTCTTAGAGCTAGACTTCTGCTTCACTTTTTTTTTGCCTTGGCAATATTAACAGTAATATCGCCTCCAGAATCGGAAGAATCATCTGAACTTAAATCAGAATCAGAACTATCGCTAGATGAGGTATCAGAAGAAGAAGAATCTGAATCTGAATCTGGTTCTATAGCGAGATTGACCTTACCTTTCTTCGACTTCTTGCTTTTCTTTTTCTTCTTCACAGAGCACTTACGAGAAGTGTGTCCAAATCTACTACACTTGGTACATTTTTTCTTAACGGCACTTTTAACGGCAGATTTGATAGCATTTATTGTGGCACTATTTAATGTCATGCTGGCCATACTGTCAGTAATATTATCCACAGGGTCATAATTATAATCATCTTCAGGTTGCTTATTTGATTTTGTCCTTAGTAACTCACTTAAAAATCGTCTAATAATAAGGTCTTCCCCTCTTTTATTGGCTGATTTTTTACTATTATCTAGAGTCTTAGTCGCTCGAGACATAGTCTCCTGCAATGATTTAATAGAAGATTGTAAATCAGTATTTTGTTGGGGCTGAGCCATTGTGGTTTTTATCAAGTCCTCGATTTCATTTTTAGTCATCCCACCTCCTGATCTGTTAGTATCTACATAGGGGTTGGATACTGGGAAAACTGGAATAGAAGATGGTGCATTCTTTTGAGATAATGTAAATTTTTCTGCTTCGGCTAAGGCTTCTACAATATTGTCATGCGTATCATGAAACTTAGCTATCATTCGAAGATTATACTGATTCATAGGACTTAAGCCACGAATTAATTGTTCTCTTTGTTGTTCAGGAGTCATTTCAGCTAATTTACCAATCTTCTTGACTCGGGCAGAAAACTCTTCAATACCATATCTCCTTGCATAAGTTGACCAAAAACTACCGTCTGTTTTAAGTGTTTGATGGTCGTATAGGCAGTTTTGAGTAAGTATATAAGTTGGCCAAGTGTAATGTTAGGTGCTATTATAACAGCAGGTAAATCACCACCAGTGATAGATGCTACTGGTGCATTATTTACAGGTTCGCCACTAGCTATAGACCAGTCTTCATCCCATGTTCCATTTGGAATAATATCAGCACCAGTTGCGACTTCTGCTCCAATTCTACCAATTTCGGTGGCCGCCTTACCTTGGAATTCTCCAGCAGTATTCAAAGCACCAACCTGGCCACCTCCATTTTTGGTGGCCAAAACTCTAACAGCAGTTAAAGTAGCTATACCTAAATTATCTGAGATATTACCACATCTCCAATTCTTGCCTTTGATGCGATTTTCATACCATTGCTTAGCAGGACCTTCAAGACAAGATATTAATAAACCTAAAGCCTCCGCTCTTCCGGCGGCCTGACCTGCTCCAGAAGCTACATTTATTCGACTAGCTACTACATATCTTTGAAAGTCTCTGAGAAAGTCCTCTGGATATTCTCCAGGATGTCCATAAAATATTGGGGGTCCATATCCTACCATTCCTATTTGTTGTATATTAGGTGAGTTATTCTGAAGTGCCAAAATTTGTGCCTGCAAATTTAAATTATTCTGGTGTTCTGCTTGGGTCTTATTCTTCTATTTTTCATATCGCTCATAAAGCCTATCACGATTATACTCTAATAAACCTATATCCCCTCTACTTCGCTGTAGGTGGTAGGCATTTCGCTGATATAGCAGTCATAAGGCAAAGTTTTCTTGTACCAATGCACCTATATGGGCCTGCTTTCTTGCCGTATTATTTATCATCCTATTTACTTGACTTTGGGTATTAGCCCACAACTGCTAAAGATCACTAACAACCCTATCCATTGCTCCTTCAGCAAGATCTCTTCGCGTAATAGCAAGATCTCGCTCAGCTTCTGCATCATAGCGCCTTCTTTGCTCACGGACTAAATCCTGATGTAAATTATTCTCTTTTCGGCATACCTGTCTTGTCGTCCTTTTTATTTGATCTATTAGAATATCCCTGACCGTTGTCCTATTTTTCACATAACCATCTATAGCATTTGCTAGCTCTGTGATGGTAGCCATTTCTAAGTTAATATTAGGATTATACAAGTCTGGAGAATTCTCTCGTTCTGGCGAATTTTTTCGTGATGAGATGATCTTGATCCGGCATCACAATTTCTCAACTTGTTCCTCAGATTCTACTAACCGCTCTTCTAAACTAGAAATATATTTTCCCTTATCTTGCACATCTTTCCTAGCTTGATATAGCTGATTTTTTAGGCTGGAGATTTCAGATTTCAGTTCTGATATTTCTTCTTCTGAAGCATTTTCATGGCGCTCTATCTCCCTATTGAGATCTTGAATTTCTTGCTCACATCGGACATAATCCCGTTCCAGTTGATTAATTCGTCTCTCATTCTGACGATTACTATCAACTTCTGTCTGCAATTCACTACGAAGATGATAGTTCTCCTCTTCCAGCTCAGCTTTATGTTTTTCACATGTTCTTATCCGCCTTGGATGAGGCCTCCGAAATGCCATTCTTTTTTGTGATTATAAAAGAGAATCAGAATGAGCCAACCGCAAATTTTGATAGACCCCAATGAGGCTCAGAAAATCGAAAAAAATATCATATTACGTGAAATATATTATCGTCCTCCTGGGTATTACTCCAATCCTAAATCATTGAGAGATGCATGTAAAAAGGAGGGGCATCGATTCCGCCTGAGCGAATGCAAAGAATTTTTGGAAAATCAGCAATCACACCAAATCTATATGCCTCCACCAAAACATATCCCTAGAGTCAGTTATGGAAAAATAACACGACCAAATTGTGTCCACCAGTGCNATATAATGTTNCTTACCCACGATTACTACAAAGGTAAGACCTATAAAGCGGTACTTAATATAATAGACTGCGCTTCCCGATATAAGGCTTCAGTTCCACTCACATCGAAGAAAAGTTCAGAAGTCGCTAAAGCATTTAAGAGAAAATATGGAGATCGAAATAACCCATTAACTTGGCCAAAGCTTCTTCAATNCGATAATGGGCGAGAATGGATGGGCGAGACCTCTAGGCTAATGCAAGAGTATAATGTCACTATTCGAGTGATTGGTTCATATTCCCATCGAGGTAATGGAATGGTAGAACGTTTCAATAAGACAGAAGGGAAATGCTCTATAAAATTCAGTATTCTGTTGAGTCTATATCTTCTGATCCAAGATTAATAAGAGCATGGGTTAGGCATTTGCCAAAAGTTGTCNATTACCTAAACAATTANCCCACACGCCTTATTAGAGCTCCGGGTACTTCAAAATGGGGATTAGCNCCTTCAGAAGCCATTTTATTNGAAGAGGTTGAATCTAAGCCATCNATATCATCAAAGCGACCTATTGGCAAAGATGAAATAACATTGAAGAAAGGTGATTCAGTTCGCTATCTTCTTGCAAATGCTGAATGGGAGGGAGGAATGGAGAATCAGAAAAGGGCTACAGACCCCACATACTCGCCTTCTATTCATAAAATCTGAAAAATTGTGGTCTCTAAAAAGGAGCCTGTCCTATATTATCTCGGGAGTGATGACGATGAATTTGCTCCAAAGCGGGNATTTGTNNNAGAAGAANTCATGNATTTGACTNGTGATCCTGAGCTCNCCCCTCAAAGAATATTATCTGTAAATTTNNTTNATGTCTCCCCTANCAATAGCGAGTTTGATCATGNTAAAGATTATGCCAGAAGACGTGGTGGTCAGTNTCTAGGAAGNACTGGTCAANTAAATGGTCATGATGTATATCTTTGGTCTTGCGAAAATGGTGTACACCAGTGGGAGTATCCACTAAAATATATCATGAAAAAATTCGAGTGGTGCCCTCTATGCCATCATACTCAAGAGCGTAAATGCCGATATATTTTTGAGGATCTACTAGGCAAGAAATTTCCACCATGTAGGGTTAAGTTCTTAGATGGACTACACTTGGATGGATATAATAAGGAATTGCGTCTTGCTTTTGAATATCATGACCCTCAACACTATCATCACAATAGCCTATATCATCGGGAGAATGAAACTTTAGAAATACAAAAAATTCGTGATCAGAAGAAGTGGGATATATGCAAGAAGCAAAATATATGCCTTATCAAAATTTCATATACCGCTGATCTCCTATCCTATATCAGGCATACTCTAATCAAGAAAGGGTTCTTGAATAGTTCTTCCAGTTAGGTCAGAGAGTATTATTTTCTTGGCATTTTTCCCAGACTGCGCGGTCCCGCAAATTTTCATAATACATTTTTTAAGTATGATATTAAGCAATATGAAAGATCATAAGAAACATAAAGTCNAAAAGCTTGATCCAGNAGAAAAAATCATTCTCCATATTGATGAGATTAAAGATGCAAAGAGGTTTAACGGATTGAATTCAACTCCTCAATGNCCCTTTACATTACTAATCAGTGGTCGTACCAATTCAGGAAAAACTAATGAAGTTATGAACCTATTATTGGGGAATAAGTTTTATCGCATGTTTAATGGTAAAAAAGGAGGAACCCGCTATATAAAAAATGATGATTTGCTCCTTATCGGTCATTATCTTGAAGAGAAAAAATATTTATATCTCAAATCTGGATATCAGATAATTGCAAATAGCCCAAAACCATATCGTGAAGATATTACATTTTGGGCTCTAAAGCCTGATAAAATTCCAAATCCTGATTCCTTTTCTCCNGAGAGAGGTATGGTGGCCATATTCGAAGATGTGTGTGTTGATTCGAAGAAAGTTCAGGAAAAGATTAAACCTTATTTCTCTAGAGGACGACATAGTAATATTAGCAGTATTTACGTCTCTCAGAGTTTTTTTGACTGCCCAAAACTGATAAGAAAAAACGTAAATTACGTTGTACTCTTTAATGGGTCCACTTCAGAAGAATTGAGCAGAATTCTTCGCCTATATGCCTATGACTGACGTAGCATATATAAAGATGTCATTAACTATTTGACTGATCGCAATTTTATTGTCTTTGATTTAACAGTGCCTCCAAACTATCCTCATAGGATTCAGAAAGGATGGGATATGCCATTTCTTAGTGAATAGAATCTGACTTCATAGATGCCAGCTCTTTTTCTGCCTCCTGCACCTGCATCTTCAGATCCTTAACTTCACATCATAATCTTTTATTTGCAGTAACCCGCTTCCTATATTCCTTTTCTATATCTAGCATAAATTTCTCAAAAGTTCATCTATTATAATCAAGCAGATGTTGGGACAATACTTTAAGTTCATTTACTACCCGACGATTATTCTCTTCTTCATGATCATGCTTTAGCACCTCCGGTCGAGTAGAATTATTGGTTTGGGTTCCAATGTCTGCAACATATATAGCCAGTATTGCTGGAAATACATTACATTCTGGCCAGCTTCGAGAGCGCAATGTTTTTTCCTGGGTCATAGTTTTACGTTTCTTCCTATTTAATGAATTATTATAAACTTCTAATGTATGCCTCAAGTATGATTCAATTTGCTCAGACTTCTCAGAAATAGATTCTAATGGAACAGGATCTTTAGAATGGTGCAAGAGTCTCTGGCAAGCTCTCTTAACAAGACTTTCGGGTAGTCTATCAATAATATGTTTATAGTCAGAATGGAATATTTATTAGATATAGTTTTGCGCAAAAAAAAAGTTTGCATGCAAAATTCATCTATAGACTATAGTGGTACACGCCTATATCACGAATTGTGTCATATCTGGTAGGGGATTGGTTGGACTCTGATCACGTGATCAATGGTCATGCCCATTTTTTCTTCACATTATTCAGAAAAAAAATAAAGATTACTCTATTCATAAAATCAGATAAAAAATATATTTAGCTATATATCCCAAAATCTTTGATTGAGGGAGATACCTCTGACCCAGAAGATCTTAATGGTTTTATATTGTAAAGTTCATATGATTTTGGATGATGGGCCGTCACTGAAATTTTGCCAAAAAAATTTATTATCTGGTACATGAATATATATTTGTGAAATAGACCACTAGGACCAGTTTTATTATAATACAAAATAATAATAGTACATCTATAATCGAAGGTACTAAAGCTAAAGAATTATCTCATCTATAATTTCGCAGTACTGGTCAGTAGTATCCCGAAATCTGGCACTCATTCTCACATTTTTAAACTCCTTGTCATGCCAAAATGGACGACATTTAATCCTTTCTCTTGGAGCTTCTCAGATGGCTAATACGGATTAGTTACAACATAATCTTCACGGGAGAAGTGTATGATCCAGATCTCTTGGGGATGGAGTTGCTCTTCATACTTAAATACTTGTTCGAAATGGCCTTCTAGTTTCAGAATTGATGCCGTCGCTAATAATTTGAGAAGACCTTCCAGATGGGGACTATTGGGCTTCTTTATAGTTAGATCGCAATAGAGGTGATGGTAGTCCCTATCATCACAAACTTGTTCGAGGTGCCACTGGCCAGTGATCTCATATCCATGGATCTTCCTTAACCAATTCACTAGGACCCGGTACATCTCTGCATCGTATGTACTTTCTCTTGGAACTTTGATATAATGTTCAGAATTCACATACAAATGGTTGGAACTTTTATATGAGCGGGAGGATCCTAGTGCTATTATACCTTGGTCGAAATCATGTACTGCGGTCTTTAAAATCTCCAAAATGTCTATAGATTTATTATCTCGCAATGGGATATCTGCAGGAACATCCAAAACTTTGCTAATACTTCATTTTTTAGTGACATGGGCAGAAGAAACTAACAAATCTGACTTTAGAGGGACTGACTTCTCTATTATCTCTTCTTGTAGGTTAGTAATATCGGCTAAAGGTTTGCGACTTTTTTTTCCATTGACCTATATAAAAATAGACCCCTCAGTAGTAAGTATCATCATTGGGGATAATGGAATAAAAAAATAATGTTTTTAGAATGACGACACCAGAAGTAACAACCATATGGTCAAAGGATCCACCCAGAACATGGAATATTATTCACTATACTTTTATCGAAAGGAAGGTACATAACCGAATTCTCCTCCAGAAACAGTAGACCTTTGTCAAAAAGTATTGTTAAATAATCTCACAACATCTAATAGAATGAATATGCTCAAGCACTGCAATAACCGAGGGCTTATACATTCCCAAGCGAAACTTCTTATGCTTAACATACCCATAACTAAAAAATGCATGTTTGGGCCTGTGGAATGGAAAATACATACCTTTTTATTAAGTAAAAGATTTCTAACAACTTTGAGGATCTCCTGCGAGGTCATCGGATCATCACGGAAAATATATAATGTATTGTAAAATACCGTATGTGCCTCGTTTCTTTCGGTAGGTCCAAACATATTAGTTGACCAGGATATGAAATGCTGGAAAGACTATATACCGCATGGAAAGAGCCAAAAGTATTCGATTTTGCCTTTTCTGAAAGTTCTCATTTCCTCTTTTAATATTTTAGCTTATTTTTCAAGCTTCATAACAGGTCCCCGCTTCATACCATCCTTCATGAACTTTCTTTCGGTCATGTCTGGAAAGATTTGGCCATCTATTTTCTGCTTACGAAGGATCTTGAAATTGTCCTCATCAAGATTTATGTCCAGGTCGCGTAAGAAAATAATGAGAGTCTCAGTATCCCAGTTTTTGACCAAAGAGGAGTGGTTTGCAGTTGTAGAAGACATGACGATATATTGGTTAGATGTAGAGAACGAAAAAAAAATAAGTAATATGATATAATGAACTTATCCCCTCTGGCCTTTTTATAATTTGGAAAAGACGCGTTAAGTTATTTTTATCTGAAGACACGTATATATAACAGTGCAGAAGCGGGCAAACTGGCATAATGCTATTTTAGTGTGAACAGCTCAGGAGCTAATCTAAAATAGGCGGGAATATGCATAACTATTTTTATCCTACAGGCATTCATGCAGATCGAGTATATTATTTGTCTATTTATATACTACTATTAATTTATGTCGCACAGGCAGGCATATAGATGATTTGCAGTGTATCACTCATTACATTATATACACTTTAACGAGGATCGCAAAATGTGCTAATTTATATCATACATGGCTACATGCATTGTAGCTGGACAATATATTATTTTATTAAGACAATATTCGGGATCTGGGTCAAGGACTGATCTGGAAAATTTGGCAGGTGATACATTTCATGCATAACGCCTTCGGCCAATTTTACTAGGCAGATTATATAGCTATTCATTTCGCAAAAAAAATAAAGTATAAGTTATGTTTGGCCTTTTTCAAAGAGATATATAATGCTAATAATCGGTTGAAAGATATTGCGAAGTGCCTTAAGCCAGTTAGACAACTGTGATTACTCTCCCATCCCTTAATCTCAACATAGTGCCTTTTGGCTGTTTTATATACTGAGATGAGATAAATAATTCGCCTGTATTACTTTTATAATTTGATGATTGATGAGAAATTGGCGAAATCACTTCTTGCTTGGCAGGCGAAATACAAGCTGGCTCGAATTTTGGAGCACTTGGCATAGTATTTTTTTCTACTATTGCTTTAGACTGGGCATATGCTTCATAGCTAGCCATAAAATTCGCATCATGATCATATGATACCAATGCCAATTTATCCTTTTCTGAGTGTGAAGTAGATTGGGAGAAAAGCTCTAGGTGAAGATGATTAATTTTAGCCTCTTCTTGTAATATGTATTGTTTATATTGCCAGATCTGAAATTCCCTTGTATCAATAGACTTAAGAATTTCATTTCTTCTTGCATATTCATTCAAAATAGTATTTCCAGAAATACATCTCTTCAAGTGGTTATCTTGATTGTGACGATTAAATACATACCCTCTAGGTATGAAAACTAAGGAGTCACATACACTACAATATATATAATCGGTTGGATGACTGCGAACTTTATCATTTTCATACATCTTTCCATACATTATAATATATCCATTCTTAGAAAGGATTCTTGGATTCTCTTCAAGTATTTTCCTAAATGGGTCACAGATACGAGAACACCACATTTCTGGTGTTTCGTAATCATGTCTTTTTGTTAAAGGCAATAACGCATCAAGTATTCTTATATATTCTGCAGAGCCTCCATAAGTATTGTTTGCATCAATTAGCTTAGAATATGTTTTACTATCTAAATCCATAATAGTGTTTTAGTAGATTATAAGGATTTTTAGTGGTTTATAGCGTTTTTAGCAAATTCTAGCAATTATTTAGCAACTTATACAGATAATTTCATCATTCAAATTTATACAGATTTACACCCCCTTGTTCTATCGAACTGCGGGAGGGAATCAGGTAAAATTTTTCTCGACTTTTTTCGAAAATATATTTAGTGAACACCCCAAAATCTTTGATTGAGGGGGCAGATTTGTAGCCGATTTGTGAGACTACATGCCAGTAAATAAAAATTCATTTTTTATTTGATTATAGGGATTTATATAGGGTCACATCTAGCCGGCTATGCTAATTTTGTATTTACATGCATATGCACAGCGCTTTCGGCTAAATCAGTTTGTGGCATGATGTACTGTATATCGTATCACATGAGATCTCCCCCTACGGCCCAGTTCCTCGATAGTTCTAGGAGAGTTCCAGGCGCTAGCGAGTTTCTATAAATCACAAGATGATCGGCTAATTATATTCCGGGAAAATTAGACGACAGAGGTGCAGTAATCCTGGCGCAGTACCAAGGAATCCCGGACATGCATGTCCACTAATTATGTGGTGTTTAGTATCGATCAAATATTTTTGGACATGCATGTCCGCTAATTAGGTGGTGGCAGTGTCGGTCAAATATTTTTGGACATGCATGTCCGCTAATTATGTGGTGTTAGTATCGATCAAAAATCATTTCAAGCTAATCATACAGTAGTCAGTATCAATTAAAAAAATAAATGGCCGAACTGGCTAAACTTTATTAATATATGTTTTCAGAACACTAAACTATCCCCGAAGCACTTTAACAATTACGTATTTAATGTCTTCCTTAGACAAGGCCGTTATAGTTGATAATGAAAAAATTTTAATTCTCCCTATCATAGCCCTACCCATATTTACATCCACATTGATGCTACTGAAGAGACCATAAACCTTTTGAGCTCTTTCAATTCTTTTTCGAAGAGCTTCTTCTGAAACGTTGGGAAGCTGTTTCTGCACATCATCCTCAACTAGAGACTGAGACGCCAAATCTTCATGTTTCAATGATCTATAATGATCATACCTTTTCTTCATTGCTTCCCCAAAATCTCCCTCAAAATAAATTTTTTCGGGAGTAAAGTTTCCATTCTTAATCCAAAAAATATTTCACTAAAACAGATTGTCTCCCGCAGAAGCTATTAAAATTAGACAATTCTTTAATCAGTCTTTGCAATGTAGGAGACTTATCCCTATCAACTGATTTCTTAGACTGTTTCACCTTTTCGCTGGTTGATTTTTCAGTAGACATGTCTGAAAAATGTTAAGAAAATTTGAAGGCAGAGAAAAAAATAATACTGTAGGTTTGAGTGAATGTATACAAGCTAGCATACATTCAAGCCAAGTTCATAAGCACTTTATTTATTATACTGTATAATTACAACAGAACGCTAAAGCAATTACAAGATAAAAGAAATATAGTAAAATGCAATTTTAATATTGAGTGGGACATGGACGTAATGTGATGGTAAGTTAGGCGCAGGAAAAGCTATTTTTTTGATTCAATATCGCTTTTTTTTTCAACGGAGTTCCAAAGCAATCAGGAATAATTATATTATTATCTGCCATCTTAGAAGGCTTGTTCGATCCAGCAGATCGTATAATCCTTAATACTTCTTTTTCATCATCAATCTTAACAGTGCGTCTCCGAACTATATTGAGGCATTCTTGAATAGTTTCCTGCAAGAGCATTCGTGTATCAAGAGATTAGATTGTGGAAATGCAATATATATTGTAAACAAACAGACGAGCATCCACTCTACTCACCTTAGCTCTCCAGGTTACTGCAATTAGTGGCAGCGTTTCGGTAGTATGTGTAACGATAGAGTCGGCCACTTTGAAGATGTTACCACGACTCAAACGACACACGTACCCTTCAGGGCAATCTAACTCCAGCAACATTTGCCTGCAGTCTTTCAGAAAAACGAAATATGAAGTGAGATATCAAAAGACGTAAAATGATCGTTAAAAAATTTATTACTCACCTGCGTGTACAAATCCGATTGTTTTCAAATTACGTAACACCGGTGTTGACCATTCAGCATTACTTGCTAATTGAACAATCATATCCTTTAATAATTTCGGCAGCTTAAGTCCGCTTTCCACGAGCCACTTTGTGCCTTTATCCGTTTTATAGGTTCTGCCAGCTTCCGCACCGCCAAATTCCAAATTCGATGATGTTCTCAATATGAAATCTCCCCTCCGACCAACCTTTTGCCTTTCCATCTTATTTACTCCAGATGCGGTACGATTGGCATTCTTTCGTATGCCGGAAGCAATGCTGCAAGACTCGTCACTAAAAATTAATGTAAAATGAATAAATGATGTTTGTTGTTTTAAAGATTTCGCCAATGAACAAGTTTATACCGAATCGTATCCATATCGTCAACATAGGAGAAGCATCTATCAACAATGGGACACCAGAGATGCATATTATACCACCGTTCATGATGGTCTTTCCTAAGGGACCCAGTTTCATACTCCTGTAAACTATAAATTAAATTTAAATATCAGTTCTCTGTAAACATGATAAACTCATTTTGTGGTCCATACTCACATCGTATACATTGCGTATCTGGCCCAATCGTAATCATGGTGTTTCTCTGGACTAAATTCTCCTTGTAAAACTTTAATTGGTTGATCAATCGCACTCCTTAACTCATGTAACGTGCTCTTCTCGAAAATGAGCACATATTGTTTTAGGAATAATGCATTATTAGAAAACAAAATGTCCAGACTTATTTCATTCTGTGCAAACAATGTATTACCTTTGCAAATGTCATTAAATAATTAAGAAGATCCTCCGGAATTTCCGGTAAATCACGTACGTCTTTTATGTGTCTTAATTTCATTAAGTTCGTCCACTGTGAAAATACCTTCGTTGATGTATGACTGGTCAGTGGGATCAATTATGAAGCTGTGCGAAGCACTTGTGAAAGAAAATATATGGGCGTGAGATTATAGCTTATAATATTACACATAACACACTACATACTGTTCATATGAACATTTGCTTGCAAAATTGTAGAGAGCGTCCTCTACAACCTTTCCCGTAGAAAGACGCCATTTCCGGCTATCCTGAAACTTTTCATATACATCCGTTAAGTTCTGTGACGTCGCAAGTGCAGTCAACGCTTTTTCTTTCATTTTTTCTCGACGTTCAACGGCCATTACTGAGGGAGACTTTTCGCGAGTATCATCGATTTCATTGTCAGTCTGGTCCAAATCTTGATGATCTGAGAGAGAGTTTTCGCAAGAATCATCGATTTCATCGCCAGTCTGGTCCAAATCTTGATGATCTGAGAGAGAGTTTTCGCAAGTATCATCGATTTCATCGCCAGTCTGGTCCAAGTCTTGATGATCATAGTCTTCGGCATGAAAATTGTCATTTCCTTCGGAGTTTGAATTATCACCCTCGCACTGATTGTATTGCAAATAGTGATTAATTGGTTTGGATTTGTTAGTGTTTAAGTTAAAATCATATCCCCGCAATAATAAAACTAAATACTTTATCAGTTCTGGTACGTTTTACCGTTTTTTCGTTGTCATCGCAATAGAATCTCTTCATGATGCGGTGTTTGTTGACCTGGCATATTGTTGAATTTGGTTTGTCGCCACTGTGGCAATAGTTACATGTTGATTCGTCTATGTATAGAAATAGATCAAATGTAAATGTCCCGGTCTAGCACGTTAGATGGTGGGAAATTGAGTTACATACCTGCAATTTCAGAACTTTCGCCTTTGCCTTTTTCTCTTGCATATTTGTCCTCGCCACAATATTTTGACTTTCTGCGTGAAGTTTCCAAAAACGTTTTACTACTGCCGACTGTTTACTTAACTGCTAGTGATAATATGAGAGAAGATCTAAGTACACGTTCTAGATTTTGTTTGATAGCCATCCTACTCTATGCAAGCAAGGATAGGAGACATCATGAACAAGCAAGCACCCAGATTGTACATTCATCTTTCGCGAGCACCACGGATCTCAAGTCCATTGAATATAACTCACCAACAGACGCGCAGTCGTTCCCACTACAAGAGCGCAGGTTGCAGGGTAGTTGGTGTACTCAATAGCACATAGAGTCTCAAGGTGGTTCATGGAGTATAGTTCATCAACAGACACGCGGTCGTTCCCACTACAAGAGCGCAGGTTGCAGGGTAGTTGATGTACTCGGCTCCTGAACAATAATATAAATTACTTGCCTTGAAGGCATTTTTCCACCTTAACACTTCTTGTCCAGGTTCAGATACTTCGGCATAAAATTTGCCAATTGTATCTAGTTCTTTCTTATATCGATGGTACTCAGTTTGCATATCTTCTAAGTCGCCAGCCAAAAGTCGAAAATCTAAGAAATTCTTGAGCGAAGGCTCGTCCGTGTTCTCCCAAAAGCCTACATAATCACAAGTATAAGTTACGAAATAAATATCGAAAAAAAATATCGGCACAATCTATCTTACCGCGGTATTTTACAGAGTTAAGACATTCAGGGAGAAGGAGCATTTTTTACTTTGTTCGGTATAAGCAAGCAATTTGATAAATCTCATTGACAATCGCGTATGATAGTCAATCGCTTACTTATGGTACTACAAACGACCATTTATCACGTGACACGAGATGGATATGATGAAATTTTTCTGCTGCATACTTTTGTTCAGACTTAAGAGTGTAATAGAAAAAAAAGCATCATATTTTCCAGATACTTCACGCAATCAAAGGGGTGAAAAATTGGTACATAAATATTCAGATCATTTAATTTTTTGGAGTAGCAAATGAAATGTCAATTTCACATGACCAGTCTAAGCCACAATCGCGAACCTGAATTTATTGCCTGAAGTGAAGCAAGTAAGACAATATTCCAACTTATCTTGAGAATAGAACTTCGCTATTTCAGGATCATAAGGGAGCTGATTCCCATTTTCGCAGTACCATGAACCATGTAATCCATAATTCCCATGTATTCCATTGCAAATAGGACATGGTGAGCTCCATGGCTGAAGTGATGTAAAATCATAATTATCAATCCCTCTGAAACTATTTCCGAATTTCAAGTATGGGAAGTGCTCTAAGACGGATTTGATAATTAATTCTGGATCAGGTTTGGCTTCGAAAGTGATGGGCTCTTTTTCTTCACATTGCTCAGAAAAAGATAAATAGGATACTTTATTCTCTGGCTTCGAATTTATGAGAAGACTGGCTTCTGATGCATGTTGCCATGACTCATGCCCAGTTTCTTTTTTATATTTTTTGTATAATTTAGAACGAATCTTATCCATCAAAACGCTTGGTAACCCAGTTAATTTGGCATGCCAATCCAGATATTCAGGAGTTAATATTTTATTGGATTCACTCATGTTTCCTTTTTTCTATGATCACAGATCAATTTAAATCCCTTTTTTCTCTTTAGTTCAAAAAAAGATTAAAATTCCCAGATAGAAAGCTGTCTAATATCTTTTATCATATTTCCAAAAAAATAGTTAGATCATCTCCTGCAGGGTAATGAGACTATGCAGTTATCTCAATTTCGCGCTGTTCACATTTAATAAAGTAAGATCCGGATTTATACATACCATCTATACCTTCCTCATCATCATGATCTAACTTGCATAATGGGCATAATGTCTCGTCATTAATTCCATAATAATCAAAATCTTCACTACTAAATTCTCTATATAAATTAGAATATTGATCCAATGTCTTGTTGTGAAAATAGGAGCGGTCATGGACTAGAGTCTCAGGTTGAGGAATAGGTGACACCACCTTTACCTTGGCATCCAATTTTTTCGAGCTGGAGGAATCACCTGAAGAATTGGAGACATGAGTTAATGGAATAGGTGCAGTTGGAATGCTTACCTCAGCCCACGTTGCTGAAACCAAGGGTTTTGCTTGCTCCTCCAATATATTATCCTGATTATTCGAAATATCCTCTTTGAAATCGATAATAGTGCCATCCCGATCATCTGGTAATTCAATGTTTGGATTCTTGGAGAAATAATTAACAATAGTTTGAATTTGACTATCAGATAATTCCGATATAGAATTCACACTATACGTTGTGATATACTTAATTTTATCAATTCCTATTTTCTCAAATAATTTGTATATGTCTCTTGCTCTCTGAGTTTGTTTTAGTAATGTATTACGTTTAGTACCAGGATGAAGGAGTTTAATAAGATTATCATAAATCATACCTTTCGCTTTTTTCTCGCCAATTTATACTTGGTCATAAACTCTGTGGTCTTTTTATTGAATTCTACAATATAGGAACACCAACACAATAATTCTTTTTGGTTAGCTAGAATTGCTTCATCTTTCACATCCCATGCTTTTTGGATTAAGCAGGCTAGATTTTGTAATATATTTGGGGGATTATCCATATCAGATTTTTCGTGACAGGCCGTCATGGAAATTTCAGTCATATGATTTTTCTCAGGTGCCGAAGTGGCTGTGAAATTAAACACATCCTGTACAATATTCTCCGCTTCCCTCTTCTTATGTGATTGAGATTTTTCATCCTTTATTACAGAAGAGATGGTCTCATTTGAAACACCAGATAAGTCCTGGGTAGCTGATTCATGCAACAATTTCTTTTCCCTATTCCTCTGCCTAAACCCATCACTAACGCTTTTCTTAAATGTTTCATCTAAGAAAGTGTCCATTGACTCGATGTCTGCGTTATCAGCTACACGCTGGTCTATTACAAGATCAGGTATATCATTCGAAGCGAAGCGTCTCTCGGGCTTAGCTGAAGATATATCTTCTTCAACAGAGCATGAGTTCTGCACATTAGTAACATGCTGGGGTTGCTGAGGCCTCGTGAGGTTGGAGGAATTGAAATCATGTCTTAATTTGGCTAATTCGGCTTTAAGCTCAGCATTTTCAGCTGAAATATCTGCACTATTTTTCTCCAATTCCTCGATTCTGACCTTGTGTTCAGCATTCTCAGCATCACGCCTGGCATTCTCCTCAATAATCCGTTTCAATTTCGCATTCTCATTCTTAAGCTCAGCATTCTCATCCTTAAGCTCGTCTTTTTCAGCTTCAAGGTTGGCAATGCGTTATTCCAATAATTCAAGGTTTGACGACATGATTGATAATACTTTTATAGAAGATATGTAATATTCAAAAGTCTGTTAGTATACAGTCGTCCCCCTCTATAATCACACCCTTCGGGACCACTAAATACTGTGATTATAGTGAGGTGTTCTTATAAAAA
>QKYT01000362.1:8643-20434 GCA_003550305.1 Glomus cerebriforme | reverse complement strand
GTATTTTACTATATAAAAAATCGGGACCAAAATTAATGTGATTATGCAGAGGTTGTGCTTATACAGGGGGTGACTATAGAGGGGACGACTGTATATTTAATTCTGCTAAAAAATTTGAGTGACGGGCCGTCACAGAAAATTGCCAAGAAAAATTTTTATTAATAAGGGTTTACTAAAGTAAATGACCATCATACAAGTAGGCATCATATGACAAACTTATTTGTTGTCTCTCTCTTTCAAAGCGATGATATATTTTAAATATGAAAATGAGTATGAATAATGGACAGAGGAAAGAAATGTCTTGTAATTGGTTGTTGGTTGGAAAGACCCATTTCTGTGAAAAATCAGCATGGGATCAATATTGTGCATCCCACGCATTCAAAATATGAAAGGGCGTAATAATCCCACAACCATGTAAAGGATATGGACGAGGCACTAAATCAAGCATTCAGCTTTGTGTCCAATGCGGACAAGGTAAGGAAAGAGCATACATATATTATAAAAAGAAGAATATGGGAGGAAATGAGTAATTAAATATACCATTTTCATAAGTACTAATCATCTATTATCATTTTTATAAATGCTAATTTCAACAATCCATATGCAAGAATCAGACATACATAGAACAGTACTTAATTTACTAACTGGTCGATGGATCAGCCTGAATGGAAAGCTATTTCAGAAGTTAATTTGTGAAGGTTACAGATATGCTAATAGACTTTCAGATTATTTAGAAGATATTGGAACTATATGTGTCAGTGATTTTGAGCTAGATCCCTTAGCTGACTTCTACTATCCAGCCTTAATTCTGCCCTTATCTATCTTAGCAAGTAGATCGGATATTCATAAAAACTTCCCTATTACTGTGGACTCTGCTGTTGAGGGTGGGATGAGTTTATTTACCCTCGAAAAAAATAAACGATCTTCACTTCAAAACCTAATGGAAATGAATTACAGTAACCTATCTACATTGGTAGAGATAACTTGGGAGCGTGAGGAGACGAAAGCTTAGAGTAATGACATACTCGTGAAATTCCTTCATCATCCAAATTTGGTTCCTTCAAAGTATAGGCCAAATTCTTTATACGACGCATTCACCAAGACTAGTGTTTTAGGGTCAGAACATATATTGGCTCTAGCGTGAGCATTATGCTAAGGATTATAATATAATAAATTGTTTATAGCCCTAGAATGGCAGTTCCATGACTATATATTTTTTCGCTTATCATATACCTGCAAAATTTAATTTTTTTTTATTAATATATAAATAAATACAAATGTTCGGGACTGTGCCCGACATCTTGGCTATTATACATGATTATTGTTTCGAACGATATTCCTTTATCCTAGCCTTCTTCCTATCCGGTTCTTCGCCCACACACTTTAACCTATCTTTCAATAGCCTAACGATGACCTCCATAACCCATTTCACATTTTTACATAAGTCTTTTTCTTCCTCCGACCCTTCCTTCAAGGCTGATTCGGTAAATCGGATATTGAGGGGATCCTTGCTCGTGCTCGATATCCATCTGAGGCAAAAAGAATAAAATACCATTCCGAGGCTGTTGTAATGATCCCGTAGATATAGTCAAAATCTTCCCCAAACACCTTACCTGATTTACGTTTCCTATTCTTTTTATTAACTTGTAGAGCGCTTTCACATTGAATCAAATTTTGAGCGAAACCCATGACCACTTGATGTAGCTTCCCTTCCGTGATGCATAGAAGTTCCTCTAGGGCTTTGATTGCATAGTCAACCCAGCCAGTACTTTCTTCTCCAATGATTTCGAGCTGAGGAGCTAAGGTAAGCTCTTTATCTGTTATTCTTTTGACGATATATAGCGAAGCGTGGAGGATGGCTGAAATATATTCACAACGTATAGCTTCATTACTATCGGCAAGTATGCTCCCCATATTTCCCAACCTACGCTTTATTTCCTTTATACACTGAACCAATTCTTCATCATCGTCTTCGAGTTTGTAGGTCGGCTAGAAGGTTGAATGGAGTTAGTGATTTGCATATACCTTTAGCGCCTTTGGCTAAACTCTAAGACTATATAGTGCTTAATAAACTTACTGGCAGAAATTGACGAATGGTGCCTATACCATTGCCATCAATACCGTATTTCGTCAACACCTCCTTCAAACTGCGGTAGGTCGAGAATGCACGCTTCTTTTTATCCTTGCACTCCTTAGTGAACTTTACAAGTCTTGATGCAGAACTCAAGCCTAAACCAATACTGCAAAATTTCTCTTCGGTCAAGTCAAAGAAGTCCTGGCCCGTAATCTTCTCCTTGAATAATATTTTCATCGTCCAAGTCTAGCCCTAAGCCCCGTTCCTGCAAAAAAGAAATAAGCTCCTTTGTTTTATATTTTTTAATTTCTTCCGCCAGCGTGACCGTCTCATTTCCAGCAACAGTAGTGGAGGTGAAAGCTGGAGTATAAGGTGTACTAGTTTCAGACATAGTGCTTTTATAGGGATATTAGGCTCGGACAAAAAATAGTGTTACTCTCCGGAGTAAGATAAAAAAATATTTCTGTTCGGGAAAGAGAATACTGGCCATTAATATAGGTTTTTATGTAGTACAGGCATTACATCATTACACGTGACCTTTCTCATGTACAGTACAATAATAATAATACTTTATTTATGAAATAAAAGATATTGGTTGCCAGAGGCAACTCTACAATACATAAAAACTATTACATAACATGATAATGTAATAGGCCTTAGCCACGAAGTATAGATAAAAAATTCTAACTAGTCGCTAGGGAAGAATTTGGATATGGATACGGTCTTCATCATCAGGCGTCTCGTTAAAATAGGAAAAAATCCTATCTTCTGTTCGCATAGGCTTCTTCTCAGGATAAACTTGGCAGAGGAAGTCATTACGATTGATTGCTCCTAGCTTCTTTCTTACTTCTTCTTCAAGATCAGAGACTGTTTTATCCTTGGAAATCTTAATCGCGAAGAGTATATTTTTATTTCTGGCATTACGATAGCAGAAGTTAAGACTCACAATATCATTATCTGTGCTGGTAGACATCCTGTTTTCCTAAATACAAGACTCATAGTGAGAAAAAACTCGTTCTCATACATACACAACTTCTGTCATATACATACCTTAATTATTTTTGCGGAAAATTGGCTGAACTTCCACATACTCCTACATGCTTTATATCTTGCTGAGAAAAAGTTAAGGAGGTATGAGGTGTAATTAGTATTGTCGTCTGATGCCAAGAGTCCCTTGAAAGCACATGCAAATGGAATTCTCATACCTTTCCACATGTAGATCTACCGAAGAGATGCTAAAGTAGTTAGTTCTTGTAGATCTCGAAATTGCGAGTCCCTCAACCCTCCATAACATATGCTTTTGCCAGCGCTATTTACTTTTAGAGTTGGTCCTGTGTTGCTTGTAGACATTCTTTCACATTTTCTCATGATTGTTTGGGAAAAAAAATAAAGAATAAAGGTTAATATGTTTTTCGAATATATATGCAAAAATTATTATGTCGCACAAGACCTGTCTGGTGATCCACTTATTTTTCTGTCGCACAGGAGTGGCCCAGCAAATTCATCTGAGCTGAAGATCACTGCTCCAGGATGATGATCAGTATTCTGGACTCAGCCCTTAAGGCGCTTCGCTAAATTTTCCGCATTAAATATATTACTTTATTATAGCAATCATGGCAAATAATGATCCCGAAACAGTTGCTCAATTATATGGAGTGTTTTATATAAGAAGAAGGATATAATAGCTATTCAGGAAAAACTCGGTATTGGTGGGAATGCAAATCAGTTGGTAGTACCTCCAGTTTCTGAGCTCATAAGGAAAACACTTGCCGATTCTTACAAGCTGTTGTTAGAATTGGTAGGGGATTTAATACCGATACAGGAAAAACTCAACATTGATGGTAATCCTGTTCTAGAAGTGGAATATCAAAGCAATGAAGCTTCTACAGATATTTCATTGGGGGAGATATTTAATTTGCTTATGTATTTGGAAGAGGATATAATAGCAATTCAGGAGAAACTCAATATTGTTGGCTACACTAATCAAGGAATGGCAGAAGAGGCCGATAAAAATGCAAGAGCATATCTCCAAAAGTTTGAGGAATATCACGGTCCTTTAGAAGATGTTCCAAGTGTGATAATATAGAGATTCATCAATAAGGGAGTGAAAATGTTTTATTTTACTGAAGAGGGACTACCGTTATTTCCGAAGGTCACTCCTTAACAATTGCACGAAATTTTTGTAAAAAATTTGGCTGGCACAGACTAATGCCCATGTCTAGAACAGATTAGATAATCTATATTTTTTGTCGTACAGGGTATAAGTATAACCCAACAAAAAATCTTCTGAGCTAATGATCACTGCTCCAGATTAGTTAGATCGGTAGAGTATCACCATTCTACTTGATCAGCTAGTATTCTACCGAAATTAATCCTTAGCGATCGTCTGTTAGGTTGCCGGTGTATCAGAGATATGACCAAATTCTGCTTATTATTAACACTATGCCAGGTGTTATATAACCGATCACCACTCCGGAGCGATGTTCTAGCTAGAATACAGCGTTCACTCAATCTTCTTGATAAGTCGTCGATAATAAAATTATCTAAGGATGCAACATCTCTTGGTGCATCATGTGGTATTCCCAGACTCTCATTACGAGTTCACAGATTACATCTAGGGAAGGTACCTGAATTGGCACGAAATTCTCAACATGAATATTTTGATTAAGTGAAACGAGCTGATCTACGGCTTCTTTGCTGATATTACTACACCCTTCCAAATTGAGATACTTTAAATTAAGACACGATCCAGCAATTTCTTTGATAGTTATATCGGTACTTTTAAAAAGCTAAGGTTGAGATGCTGGAGCTTTCGGCAAGAGCGAATAACATTACAAATTGATATTTCAGAAAACTCTGTACGATTAGAGATATTTAGATATTCTAGTTTGTGGCATAATTGTGCGATTGCACATAGGCCTTTATCATTTTTAAATCCTCCATGTGAAGCGAATATATTGAGATACTTCAAATTTGGATATGATTCTACTATTAGCTTTAGAACTTTACCAATAGATACGGACTTCATACTTTCTTCGAAATCTAGATGAATTATATTTTGGAAAGTATGCACAATACCTTTGATTTTTTTATTTGAAAGTGAATAGTAGTATGCTATTCTAAGATGAGTTAGTTTCAAGCTATAAACTGGTTTTCTTCCTCCTCCAGGTACTATTTTTAAAAATCTTTCCAATTGAATTCAATCCTCTGCTTCCCCTCCCTTTAGCTCAATGCGCCTCCATAAAATGGGAGCACCACATCTGTACCACAATCGGGAAATAAATAGAGCAGGATATAGAGATTTATCTATCAATAAGAAATGTAAAATCTGTTCTAATACCTCTGGTAAATAAAAGATGGTTAAATGTGTCATGAGAAGCGCTCTGGTTAAATAATATATGCTGTATCTTTAAACAAAAAATAAAATTGGCCAAGCCTAGTTCACTGGTAGATCACTACTCTGGACTAAGCCTTTCCACTATGTCATCTAACACAAGTGCTTGTAACCCATCCAAATGAACTTTTAATATATCTTCAGGTGATAATCCTCTGAAGAATAGATTTTTAAGAAGCCATTCTGGATAGTCTTTGCTTAAATTACACTCTTTCAGTTTTGAATAATATTCCTTTACTGTATAATTACCTTGAACTATTCTCCCAAATAAAAAATTCATTCTTTTGGACCATTCAAGATTAACCTCTCTTTCCCATATATTATTTATACTGCGGGCATTTTTTAGGTCCCGTTCTGGGAGATACTTTGAAATGGATGGTATTAGTTCAGGCAGAAGTTGTTCTAACAAATTAACTGTATACATTTATATACGGTTAGAATATCTTTCGATTGAAAAAAAAAGTGAAATACAATATTGGAAAGCTTTCATCATAATTGAAGAGTCTTAACCTTCTTTGGTCACGCCCTTTTTCGTTGCTTATGAAGGACAGCCTTTTTTTCTCTTACCTCAATTATCTCAACCGAATCGGAATCTTCAGAAGACTCAGACGAATAGGAGAAACCTTTATGCACAGCGCCTTTCAGCCCTTATTTACCAATCAACGAGAGAACTATTTTATGTATCAAGTCGACCACAGTCTCACTATCTACACATTCGTCCAAATCCTCTAATTCAGTCTCTAAGGACTTTACATTCCTCTCTAATCTTTTTACCCTCTTTTTTAAAGTGTTGTATTGGAAATGATAGTCTTCCAATTGTTTCTTTAATGCCCTATTTTCACTGAAAAGCGTATTATATACTTCTGCATTTTGCTTGTCTAGTCCAAATGCCTGGACTAATATCTTCGTATATCTGATAACTTCCTGCACAGTGGGCGTACTATCAGATAAATGATTTTGATCAGTTACCATTTTTGTGATATTTTATATATGCTAGATCTTCCCTCAAGCAAAAAAATAAAATTAATAAACTCCTTTGATCTATCGATCATTTTCATCGAAGAGCTCACATAGCTGTTGACGCTCTTTTTGGATTTTAATAGATTGTTGAATAAGAGCTGGATCTCTGGCATAGTTATTAATAATTTCAGGATCCACTCCGGTTTTTTCTAATTTTTCTCAGAATTGCTGTTGGCACGAGGCAGATGCTATAACTTCTTTTTTATTATCATTTTTTGGTCCCAATTCCATATTATGATGGAAAATGACCCACTTATTACCGGCTTCAGCACAATATTCCGCTCTTTTCTCTATTGTCAGTTTTTCTTTTCTCTTATCGGGTAGGAGAGCTTCTTTCTTCTCTTTACTATATTTACGTTGGATTAGGAGATCTTTAACACATTTTCGAACATTCTGATCCTGCAATGATGCATCAAGCTCTTTGTTATGTTCACTCAGTTGTTCTGGGCTGGACTCAGTAGATAAGTTATATTTTTCTAAGAACTGTTCTAGAATCGATTTAAAGTCATTAGCTTTGGGTTTCCTTCGGATCTTTAGAGTGGTTACTTTAGTAGACATGCCGACTATAAGTAGTTTATTACTGTCTTACGGTCAATTCGAAAAGATATTTTTGGTTGAGGATCTGGCTGAAAATTACAGGTGGATAGGATATGCAAAAAAATAATAATAATCCTCCTCAAAATAAATTTTCTCAGAGTGGGTAATTGTCAGACAATTCGAAAATAAGTTATGAAAAATGCTTACCTATCACCCCGAAATCTTTGATTGAGGGGGCGCTCTTTACCAAAGCATACCATTCTTCTGGAGTATGCTTACTATTTTTTTCCATTCCTCATCAGTATCAAGCCAGGAGGATATGATCTCATCTTCCTCGAGAGAATGGCAGATTATTTCTTCTCCTATCAATCTTTCCCGCACTGTCATCTCCATATATTCTTTGGGATCATCTTCTGTTTCTATAGCCCAACCACACATTCGTGAATCAGTTTTCATCCTATCCTGAAATGCAATGGAATCGAGCCTGTCTTTTTCGGTAATGGTTACGAAGACATCTGGATCCTCACCAAGTTCGACTGCCTTTTTTCTGAGATGCTCTTCTCGCTGAGCTCTGGCTAGAAGTATGGCAGACGATACTTCATTGATAGCTTAGAAGAATCGGGAAGCTTGCTAGTTGTTTCTTTAGGGGGCGTATTCGTGTTTTTACTTATGGGTTCATTAGTTTTGGAAAGTTTATTAACTTCAGGCTTATCGATTACTGGCTCAGGTGGTTTAAAAGTCTTGGATGTCCTAGATGTTGAAGCACCTGGGAGTTCGGCTTATTCTGCCACATAGTCAAAGAGAGCTTGGGTCGAATCATCCTGTTTATTCGCCTTCTTATCTTTACTAGTACTAGGTGGAGGCGTATTCTTTTCTGGGTGATGCAGGACTGGCACATTGAATATGGGTATATCTGTGGCCTCATTGGTAGGCAACTTATCTGCCTTTAGCGCCTCTGGCTGAGGTATATCAGAAAATTCTTCGATATCGCCTAGGCCAGATTCACGAAGCTTGGCTACGATCTTGGAGCGGTCAAGTATATACTGATTTACTCTTACTCCATTATCTCGTGAACGCACCTTATCAATACCGATTTGTGCAAACTTCTGGCTGAGAATATTGTTAGTTAATGGCTTTTCTCCATTCTCTTCACACCATTCAAGATAATTTTGATATAGAGATGTACTGCTTAGCTTGGCTACTTTATCCACATCCCACAATGAAATATAATTTATTATAAACCGAATAGGATTAGGGAGATGATTGCGCATTGTTTCTACTTTCATTTTAGTATTAGGAATTTTTTCCGGACTAAATTTTAATAAATCAAGATTAAGAAGGTATGTTATAACCATACCTGGTGCATCAGGATGATCTAGAATTTCTCCTAGCTGGTCAAAATATGGTATATTGCTCCTACAGCGTGCCAAAACTTCAAAACAGACTATGCGAGAATCTCCTATATCTATCTTAATTGGTGCATCCTGATTGCTTGTAACTATATATCTGGCAAAATCTTTTAATCTCTTAGTTTCAAGACCTTTGCGTTCTATGGATACCTTCCCTTCTGTTATGAGAGATTTAAGATGCCCATTAAATCTATGCCATTCTCCACTAGACATCCCAGTCTCATTCATAACAATAAGTTTTCGAGCTTGGATAACGCTATTAAAGCGCCCAAGCATTTTTTTCAAATCTGATCCTGCATAATGAAGATGCTCTCCTAGAACTTTATTACCAATAAAATCAATGATAATATTTTTCCCGCACTGTTGTAAAGTGGATTTTAGTACTAAGATTGTTCGAGGCTTCTTTTCTGGTTTCTGAACCAAATATGCCCACCAGTTCCAAATATATTCATTGAGTTTTTCATCTCCATTGCAAATTATATTCTTTACATGCCAGAGAATCGGATCCATAATTTCTTTATTAACCTTTGTCACTGGCTTAGCCAAAAATCCTAGGAAAAGGTTAAAGAATTCTGTGTTTGGTTGAGGAACGCTTATGGGATATGGGAGGAAATCATAATCTGCGTAAACTATTAGACCTTTAATAACTGCCTGGTCTATCAATGATTTTAACTTCACTGCTTCACCCCCATATTCGATTATTTTAATCTCAAACTTGGCAAGTTTTAGTTCGGCTCCCATACCAAAGTAAAGCCCATTTTCTGGATCCCTATGTTTTAATATCCAGACTG
The DNA here is from genome assembly GCA_003550305.1 of Glomus cerebriforme. Classification (NCBI taxonomy): domain Eukaryota; kingdom Fungi; phylum Glomeromycota; class Glomeromycetes; order Glomerales; family Glomeraceae; genus Glomus; species Glomus cerebriforme. Next base: position 11,209 of record QKYT01000362.1, on the reverse strand, counting down.
GCTTATCCAATTGAATATAGGCAACGGTTGATTGGATTGCTTCATAAACTTCAGCACGGGAATATTTCTTACCTGAAGTACACATACATATTAAATCTCACCACACGAAACGATCATTTGGGTTCAAAATTCTGGATTGTTCTAATTTTACTGGAGCTGGTAGGTTTTTTTCCCGACTCAAGGCCGATTCGCTAAGAACAAGCTTTATTGAAGGCTTTCTTGACCCGGATGGCTTCTCCTGGTCTGCACGATAGTAATGAAAACTATATGATTTTTTATTTCGTATAATATATGCATTTTCGTTGGTATATTCCCGGTCACATAATGAACAATATGATTGGGCCATGTGTTTAAGAGAAAAGACATCAGGAGATTGTTCAGATGGGAACGAAAGGTTAAATCCTTCTATGCTAGTCTCTCGGAGCAATTTCTCTATTAGTTCGACCTCAAGTTCAAGTTCAGCTTCGGTGGTTTCGTTATTTGTATCATTACATCTTCTGACTTCCAGCTCTGAAAGAGGTAAGAGAGGACTTTCTACGACTTCTGATTCATCATTGGGTGGATGAAGCATGAAGTCAAAGATTGTTCCATCTTTTGGGAGAATAGCTTTTTTCACATGAACGTGTTCTCTGGTCTTTTTATCGAACTTAGGTGTTCCAATCATTCGTAAGGAGAATAATCATTTGTTTGCTATATTATCGATAATACCTTTTCCTTGCAATCCTTCTGAAAGTTTCTTACGGATAAGCTCAGTGAACATTGTGACCTGAGCAATATTTGGGAGTCTCATGCCAAAAGTTGAGACATGGAGAGATATTTTTTTCTCATCACTACTGTTGGCAATAGACATAGTATTTTTATCCCATTTTGAGAATATTTCTAGGCAAGTATCTCTAAAGGTGTGACAAAGTATATTTTTTGCCCGACCACCTGAAAGCTTGGGGGTAATAGCATTTAATGTTTCTACTGGCAAGTCAAAATCTATAACGGGGTGGAGTGCTTCATCGCCATCAATAATTTCGTGTAAGGAATGCCCCTCACGTTCTGAGAGAATGGCTTCTATCTCATCCTCATTATCTGCGCCAAGGAATTGTCTTAGTCTGACGCTATCATTGCAAATTATATATTGGTATTGTCCTATGTCAGAAGCTTTAAACCCACATGGAACGGGCGCGTCTTCGAAGAAGTCAGATTGGGTCATTTTTTCGGAATATAATATCTAAGTATACCCTTTGGTATATTACCATAGTAAAAAAGTTTAAAATGAAAATAATTATTTATTATAGTTATCAAAAAGCTATCTGAGAATAATGGAAGGTGAATACATTTGCCAATATCCCTCCAATGAAGAGATGGTTTGTGGAAATCTTGCAGACCGACCAGAAGGATGTCATATTCACTGGAAAAGATGCCAGCAAGCTCTATGCAAACAAGATGGCTGTATAAGATGGACAGCATCAAAATATGGATATTGTAATTGGCATATAAATAAGTGCCATTCGAATGCATATTATCACCGGAAAAAGTTAAATAAGATGTTTCAGAGCGGGCAAACTTTGGAGGCAATGGGAGAGGCTCTCGATAAAATTAAAAGGTTTGATACAATACAGAACTGGCCTTAGAAAGTTGTCCATAGAAAAAAAAATTGGACTATGGACGCTTCTATAGACGTCAGAAGTAGGTTTTGGGCAGTTTAGATTTCTGGAAAGCCGTCCAGATGAGTGATCATATTGACCATAGCGACCATAGAAAAAATCAGACTATGGACGCTTCTGTGGATGTCAGAAGTAGGGTTTTTGATGCTTTTAGATCTCTGGAAGGCTTTACAGATGGGTGACCATATTGACCATAGCGACCATAGAAAAAATCGGATCTCTTAACTTTTTTTTTTATTTTTTAACATAGCATATATTACACATATACCACCCATATAGCATAAAAAATGATCACATATAATGGAACATATATAGCATAGGAAAAGTTTCAAAAATTTTCCTACAACTTTACTTTTACTAGGGACACTATGGACACTAGGGACAAATATAAAAGAAAACAAGCAATAAACTTAAAAACCCAAAAATGATACCATGGTTGTCCATAGAAGCATCCATAGTGTCCACAGAAAAATGTCCATAGCGTCTACAGAAAAATTTTGATTTTTTCTGTAGATGCTAGAATATAGCAAACTGGCGATTTAAGAACTCTCAAAAGGAATTTTACTACTTGTCCCTATGTTCCTATGAGTCCCTATGAATTTCCAAACTCTTTACCTTTTTTTTATTTTTTTATATATACCATACATCGACCAGTTAGCTATGCTAACCAACCATATACATGACTATATTTGCCCAAGTGGTATACCATAGAAAAATTTCAATTTTTTTCCTAGAACTTTTATATTTCATAGGGACTCATAGGGATATAGGGACAAGTAGTAAAGAACTCAAGAAATCAGGCTAAGAGTCACAAAAATGATATCGAGATTGTCCCTATAAGCGTCCCCATGAATTTTTTCTTATAGGGACAGAGAATTTTTATAGGGACGCTCAAAAAAATACCAAAGAAA
>QKYT01000361.1:59554-78308 GCA_003550305.1 Glomus cerebriforme | reverse complement strand
TATTATTTTTTTATTACAATAATTTTATTTAATTTTACTTTAAATAATTCGTTTAATGTGACTAATTAATTTACTATAAATAATTGACTAATTTAATAATTGACTAATTTAATAATTGACTAATTTACTTTGATTAATTGATTAAATAATTTGAAATTTATAATTTCGGAACNGGTTCGGTCNGTTCNGTCNGTTCNGTTCCGAACTCCGCTCCAAACCGGTTTTTGAAACCGGTCTATATNNGCTCAGCTCNTTCTGTNCCACTCGGCTTTTGGGACCGAAATGAGTCGCTCGCGTCGCTCCCCATCCCTAGATACAGTAGTTGAATGGATACCATACAATCAGTTGAATGATATTGAAGAAGTGGACAATGATTTTGTTTCATTACGTTCAGCAATATGGTCCATTATTTTGGGATGAGAATAAATGGAAGTATATAAGAAAGTCAAATGAGAAAGTTGCTTTAAAATATTTACGTAATCCGCAGAATTTTACTGATGAATTTTTAAATGAGGTATGAAATTTTCCCTAAATTGAAATTAAATTTTATTTTCACATATAGTAATAATTTTTTTAGGTTAGTGAATATACAACCAATAGAAATGATGATTCTGGTAAAATATTTATACAAGGAATATCTCAAAATCCAGATACAAGAGGATATATGATGGTTCTTCATGTAAATTATTTTGCAAACTTTCGTAAAGAATATTGTGCAGAATGTGGTAAAATATATACAGATATACAAGGTAAATGGTGCAAACCATGTCAAATAAACGAATTAAAAAACAATTTGACCTGCAGAAATGAGGTAGTAGTAGATAATTTTGTTCAAGAAATTCAAATAAAAATCAAAGACAGATATACATTTGAATGGATACCATATAATCAGTTTTATGACGTTAATGAAATAGGTAAAGGTGGGTTTGCTACGGTATATTCAGCAATATGGAAGGGTAAATATAAAAAAGTTGCTTTAAAATGCTTATATAATTCGCAGAGTATTATTACCAATGAATTTCTAAAAGAGGTATGAAACTTCTTTATAATTTTAATTTTACTATATTTATACATAATAATCATTTATTTGCTATAGGTTAAAGCATATTCAATTAGTAATATTGATAATTCTAGTAAAATTCTTCAAGTATATGGAATATCTCAAAATCCGAATACAAAGGATTATATTATGGTTCTTCAATATGCAGAGGGTGGAAAATTTAATTATTGGTTAAGTAATAATTCTAAATATTTTGGTTGGTTAAATAAATTGGAAGTACTATGTAATATTATTGATGGCCTTAAAGAAATTCATCAAGAACAGATGGTTCATCGTGATTTTCATATAGGAAATATATTATTTAAGGAGATATATTTTCCTACTTCAAATTACATTTCAGATATGGGATTATGTGGAGAAATTAGTAATATAGATAATACGAAAATTTATGGAGTTATGCCTTATGTGGCTCCTGAAGTATTAAGAGGAAAAGCCTATACTCAAGCAGCAGATATATATAGCTTTGGTATGATTATGTATTTTGTAGCAACTGGAAAACAACCTTTTGCTGATCGTGCTCATGATGAAATTTTAGCATTAGATATGTGTAGTGAAATTAACCCTGAAATAAACGAACCAGAAGCACCTAAATGTTATATTGACTTGATAAAAAAATGTTGGAATACAAATCCTATCAATAGACCAAATGTTGATGAAATAAAAAAATTGATTAGGATATTTTATAATTCGTATCGTTCAATTAAACAAAAAGATTGTGCAATTGAAAAGCAATTCAAGGAATCAGAAAGACATAGAAAGGCAAATAAAAACAACAATAAATTAGCTATTCACCCTCAAGCTATTTATACATCTCGATTACTTAATCCATTTACAAAAGATCTTCCAGAATATATTGATGAATATACTCAATGTTTAGAATATAATATTAAATCTAATTGTTTAGACTGTGCAATATAAATAAAAGAATACAGGAATACAATGGGATCGGTTGGATATCTAGTTTATGGATTACAATAGTTTGCACTAACCAGAAAGTAGTAAAGCGTAGTAAAAAATATGTTAATTCTGTCATAAGAAAATATACTCTTGTTTTTATATTTATGTTTATTTTTTACATATCAAAAAAGGACTTTGAAAGAGAAATTATTACAAACTTTTCATTAGTAATTTTATTATTATAAATAATTACTTGTGGTATTTTAATTATAGAGAAGTAGTGTAAAAATTTTTATAAATAAAAATGGATTGTAATTGAGTAATTTTTTTTACGATCCATTTGCAGTTTTCAATTGAATTTTAATCACAATAAAAATTTGTCATTGTACATTTTAAACGTTTTAAGTACGACAGTACGTAGCATTTTAAAATTTATGTAATAATCTCATTTATTGTACAAGTATTATTTGACGCATTAAGATATGATCAAAAAGAAGAAATTAGTTATATAACAATGGATTACATTATGTGGATAAATAACATGATCAGTGGATTATTGTAATAATTGTATTTATTAATATATATATATATATATCCACAAAATGAGTTATTTAAATTGTAAAGAAACATGTTCTTAAGGTACAATTGACGCATTAGCCGATCCTGCTGATATGAAAAAAATTTGAAATTTGTAAAGAGCCTTTTAATTTTTATGAATCATTAGAGTAAAAAAATGTTGATGATTATGATTATGATAAAACCGATAATATTAGAATTGATGATAAGAGTGATATAAAAAGTGGACTAGAACTATTAATAATATTGCAAATGATGATATTAATGTTAATAATAATAAATATTAAATCGAATGATGATTTGAATGATTTGGGAATATTAATTTTATCTTTATTATAGAATTAAACAATAGATATCTGATATATTCATAGAAAAAAAAACAAACAAAATAAAAATATTTTAAATACATATACAGTATATATATATATTTTTTTTGTTTATTTTTTCGTGAGACTTAGTTTTGAATGCCGTTGTTGACGCTACTGAGTCGTGAATCCGTTATTTGCTAATAATTGAAAATAGCAGATAGGGTTTAAAATTTATACGCAGAACCATCCTAATGTCACGTGATTTTTTCCTAAATTTTGATTGGCTAATTATATTAAAAATTTTTTATGTACGCACCTCTTAATTTTTTTTTAAAAATTATTTAATATTATATTAACTTTAAATAATTCTAATTTGTTGGTTATTTATTGTTTAAAAATTGTATCATTACAATTATCAATTATTGTCATTTGTCTTAAAAATCACCAAAAAACATTACCATTAAAAAACAAAGAACATTACTATTAGAGGATAAAAACATCATAATAAAAAACAAAGAATATTATAAAAAAAACAAAAAATATTATCATCAAAAAATAATAATAAAATACTATAAAAAGAACAAGAGAAACACCATAAAAAATGACAAAGGAGACACCATAAAAATGATAAAGAAGATATCAGGAAAATAAGAAAAAGAGAAACTGGTGCTAATGTTGTTTTAAACAAATAAAAAAGCAATAAAAAACAACAAAATAATGAGAAAGAAAACTTACTTTATAGTTAAAACTACCTCAAATAAAACCTGCTCTAAAAAAAAGAGTAAAAAAATAATGTTAACAAGGCAAAACAAAAATACATTTTAAAAAGAAAAGACCTACTTTAATATTCCAAAAAAAGTTATTTCAAGTTGCCCTAAAAAGAAAAAGAAATAATTTTGATATCATTTTAAAAGTAAATAAACAATGAAAATAAATGAAAATAAAAAAAATTCCAAGCAAAAAAGCGCCACATTAATTAACCATTGCGTACAGTACAAACGCCCTATGTAAAATTATTATTTCCTTGAAAATAAATGATTCTATTTGTTCAAAAATTTGTTATAATCAAGTAAGTTTTTTGTACTAATGCAATAAATATATTCATTTTTTTTGCGTTTATTTTTAAATAAGATTTATCCCTAATTATAAGTAAATTGTAATTATTATAAAATACAGAAATTGAATTTAAAACAAAGGCTAGAATGAAATATCTATTTAATTTGATCGTACCATGATCTGCTGATAGAAAATACATGTTAAGCTCTTCGTTTATCTATTAACTCGTAAAAAGAAAATTCAGGTCACGTGATCCAAACAAATTTTCACCCCACATGAATTGTGGCATAATATGGGCCGGTAAAAATTCACAATTTTTTATTTTCACACTTAAATTTCTTTATGCGTTTATCTAAACAAAGAAATAATTTTCATATTTATAAAATAAAAATTTTTATGCTTTAAATTTTTGACATAATATTTAATAATAAAAAACATTTGTAGATAATTTTATGAGTATTGCTTAATCTCATCAGCTCACTACCGACAATTAGAGGCCTGCAACGGGCTGGGTCTGGGCTGGCAGATATTATCCTAAATTCACCCGGGGCGGCGTATGTTTTCATAAAATTACCGGGCCGGGTCCGGGTTCAAAATGTAAACCCGGATTTTCATAATTTCTTAATTTTGGCCAAATTTGCCATTTAATTCTAGCTGAAATTAGACAGATAAAGATTAAACAAGTTTTAAAAAAAAGGTAGCTCCAACTAATTTTGTAGCTATTTTGATTGTAGTTTCTGCAATTTCTTTTTGAATTTTTAAATAAATTGAATATCAAAGTTTTAATTTTTTTTGTAAAATCAATTTAAATAAAATAATGTACTGATTTTAGAGAATTTATTTTTTTTAAAAAATATTCAAAAAAAAGACATATCAGAATTAAATTGTTTCTATTAAATTCTGGACTGGGATCATTAAATGCTGCACTTTGCGTCATGCAACGATTGATTAGAAAACTCTTTCTAAACTACAGATTATTTATAGCTGAGTTGATTTATTAAAAACATTGCAAAAAAAAAAATAAATTTATTTGTTAAAAATATTTAAATATAAATAAATTCTTATTAAAAAAAATTACAAGACAAATAAGTTATTTACCTAAAAACCCACTATATTATATTTAAAAATTCCAGTCCGGGTCCGGTCCGGGCCGGGCCGGCATTTTATGTATAAATTTATGTCCGGGCTGGCATTTTATATATTTTTTTAATTCCGGGCCGGCCCGGGTTATGAAATAGGGCATAATGCAGGCCTCTACCGACAATTGTCACCATCGGCGATTATCACTTGACTAATAATTTTTATAGATTTATATTGAAATTATATTTTTGTGAAAAGTTAAATTAACTTACATATTTAATCACTTTACTATATGCAAATTTGCGAGAAGAAAAAGTTTTTCTTATGTTAGAAAAGCTCTTGTTCAGGAGGAAACATAAAAATTCGATTTTTTAAAAATTTAGTGCGATTTATATCTAAACATATTAACTCTGGCCGAAATTATGATGTTCGGCCGGAATTAAGTGGTGACAATCACCGGTAGTGATAATCACTACCAGTGAGCTTTAGCAATACTCATTATTCAAACCCAAGTACTTGTTTGTATTCAGCTTTTATTTCTTTTTATTTTATATCTTTTTTTTGAAAAAAAAAGATATTTGATAAAAGGATGGAGGGAGAAATGGCGAAATCATTGTTGTGACACGTAAACAATAAATAAATATACAAAGGGTGATACACCACATGATACTGGAGAGATATATTTAGCCATGTAACCACACCGACCATATTAAACAAAAACTATATTGTATTCATTAAACATATATAGAAAACAATGATACAATAATTATTTAAACTCCATATTTTAATGTATCTCTACATTTTTAATTCTGCCTGAAATTCCATCTAATGCTGGTGCAGTGATAACCACATTGTAGCAATAAGCAAATACTCAATATGTGTAGAGATGAATCACTATTATGTAACTATAGAAATTATAGAAATATATCATTTTAAATATATTAGAATTTTATTTTAAATTTGAATTAAATCAATTAAAAACAAAGTTGAATATAACTATATAATAGAAATAAAATAATATCTATCAAGCTCTTTAAATATATACATCAATTTGATAATTACAAATTACTTTGAAGTAGATTAAACAAATAAATAAAATCTCTGCGTAACACGTAATTAATAATAATTTATTAAAAAAAAAAATTGTTGGTCACTTTCAACCACATGCTTATTTAGGCACGTGATCAGCTGATCAAATGATTCGCTGCGAATGTATTAAATACATTAAATTACGCCCATAAACGAACGAATTACAATGACCATAATTATTATTTAAATCCCGAACAATGCCTTCGTTAAAATTTAAAAATTTATTATTATACCTTTATTTATTAGCATATTATCCTCCAGAATTACAATAGCATTACGTAAAAAATTTAACAAATTAAAAAATTTTTAGAACATTTTTAATATCAAAATGCGGAGTTTATTGAGTTTATTAAAAATGTTTCAAAAAATGCAAAACCATTGTGCAAAATGCGGTAGATTATATACAGTTATACAGTATAAATGGTGTAAACCATGTCAAGTAAATAAACTAAAAAAAAAATTTGCAAATTGGACCAGTGGAAATGAAGAAATTGATAATTTAATTCAAACAATGCAATTAAGAATTGATAGTCCATGGGAAATAGTAGTCGAATGGATACCATACAATCAGTTGAATTATATTGAAGAAGTAGGTTATGATTCTGTTACATTATATTATTCAGCAATATGGAAGGATGGTCCATTATATTGGAATAAGAATTATAGGAAATATATAAGAAAATTAAATAAAAATGTTGCTTTCAAATACTTTTATTATTCACAGAAGAATATTACTTTTGAACTTTTAAATGAGGTATAAAATTTTTTGTGATCTAAGTTTTAAATACTTTTAATACTTTTAAGAAGACAATTAATCATTTATTTTTATTATATTAGATTAAAATATATAAAACGAATATATATCCACTTATTAATCATAAGATATATGGAATAACTCAAAATCCCGTTACAAAAGATTATATTATGATTTTTCATGTAGAATATTTTGAAAATATTTGTGTGAAATGCGGTAAGATATTTACAGATACACTGTTTAAATGGTGTAAATCATGTCAAATAAATCAGTTTAAAGAAAACTTTATGAATTGGACCAGCGAAATTGAAGAACTTTATAATTTAATTCAAACAATACAATTAAAAATTGATAGCCCACGGGAAATAGTAGTTGAATGGATACCATACAATCATTTGAATGATATCGAAGAAGTAGGCAATGACTTTGTTCCATTATGTTCAGCAATATGGAAGGATGGCCCATTATTTTGGGAATATTGTGATAAGAATAATAGTAAATATATAAGAAATTCAAATAAAAAGGTTTCTTTAAAATATCTGGGTAACTCACAAAATATTACTGAAGAATTTTTAAATAAGGTATGAAATTTTTTGTGAATTTAATTTAAATACCATATAATTCATTATTTTATATTCATATATTAATAGGTCGAAATATGTTCAATTAATTCGTATGAAAGTTCTGCAATATATGGAATATCTCAAAATCCGAGTACAAAAGAATATATAATGGTTCTTCATGATAAATATTTTGAATATCATTGCGTAGGATGTGATAAAGTATATACAATTACTCAATATAAATGGTGTAAATCATGTCGGACCAGTGGAAATAGCAAAATTGATGATTTAATTCAAGAAATGCAATTAAAATTTGCTAATTATAATGATATGAGATTTGAGTGGATACCATATGATCAGTTTAATAATATCGAAGTAAAAAGCAAAAATAATTGTGTTACATTATACCATTATATTGGGATGAAAATAATAAGAATTATATAAGAAAATTAAATGAAAAAGTTGCTTTAAAATACTTATATAATTCGCAGAATTTTCCTGATGAATTTTTAAAGGAGGTATGAAATTTTTTTGAATTTTCCATGGCAATTTCTATTTGTACACGGGGCGTTTTAAACATGGGTCACGTAAAACTCTCTTTTTGGAAATTATGCGATTGTGAGGAATACAATGTCCTAGACTCTGGGGACGAAAATTTTCAATATCTGATATGTGAAATCCTATTTGTCACTTATTATGTCACATGGATAATTTCTTAATGCCATAATGCCGGCCAAAAATCACGGATACCACCTCGATTTGAGTAATGTCACGTGATTATGGCCAGCATTACGGAACTTGGCGTAAAATTTAATTCACGTGATCCGATCCATTACACTAAGAAATTTTCTATTTTCATTTTTTTTAGGTTAAAGAATATTCAATTAATAGTAATTTCGATGATACTGGTAAAACTCTTATATATGGAATATCGCAAAATCCAAATACAAGAGTATATTATAATTCTTCATATAGAATATTTTGTAAAGTATTTTGAAGAATATTGTATAGAATGTGGTAAAATATATACAGATACACAGTGCAAATGGTGTAAACCATGTCAAGTAAATAGACAAAAAAAAAATTTTGCAAATTGGACTAGCGGAAATGAAGAAATTGAAAATTATTTTGCTAAAGCAAAGTGGATAGATGGTCCTTTAGAATTTAATGGAAATAATTATACAAGAGATTCAGATAACACAGTTGCTTTAATAAAATATTTTGGAAATCAACAAAATATTACCAAAGTACTTTTAAATGAGGTATGAAATTTCTTTATGAAATTAATTTGTCTTTTTTTCAAAGTTAATGATTTTGTTTTAATAGGATTTAAATCTTGAAATATATGGAATATCTCAAAATCCAAGTACAAAAAGTATATTATTGTTGTTCATGTAGACAATTTCCTAAAGCACATCAAAAAATTTTGTATAAAATGTGGTAGATTATATACAGATACACAGCATAGATGGTGTAAACCATGTCAAATAGATAATTTAAAAAATAACCTGACAAATAGAAATGAGGTAGTAGTGTATAATTTTGTTCAAGAAATGCAATTAAAAATTAACAATTATAGAAATACATTTGAATGGATACCTTATAACCAGTTTATGATATTAATGAAATAAGCAAAGGTGGTTTTGCTACGGTATATTCAGCAATATGGAAGGATGGTCCATTAAATTATAAAAATAAGTGGATAAAAGATCCAAATAAGAAAGTAGCTTTAAAATGTTTAAATAACATACAAAAGATTAATAATGAATTTCTAAATGAGGTATGTCATTTCTTTAAAATTTAAGTATTGTTGTAAATAATAATAATAATTTTTTTTTTTAGGTTAAAGCATATTCAATTAATAATTTTGATAATTCCGGTAAAATACTTCAAATATATGGATTATCTCAAAAACCAACTACTAAAGAGTATATTATGGTTTTTCAATATGCAGAAGGTAGAAATTTTAATTATTGGTTAAATAAACATCTTAGATATTTTAGTTGGTCAAATAAATTGAGAGTATTGGGTAATATCATTGATGGTCTTAAAGAAATTCATCAAAAACAGATGGTTCATCGTGATTTTCACATAGGTAATATATTATTTAAAGATAACCATATGCTTTCTTCAAATTACATTTCAGATATGGGATTATGTGGAGAAATTGGTAATATAAGTGAGACAAATATTTATGGAGTTATGCCTTATGTAGCTCCTGAAGTGTTAAGAGGAAAACCTTATACTCAAGCAGCAGATATATATAGCTTTGGTATGATTATGTATTTTGTAGCAACTGGAAGATAACCTTATGCTGATCGTGCTCATGATGAAATTTTAGTATTAGATATATGTGGAGGAGTTAGACCTGAAATAAACGAACCAGAAGCACCTAAATGTTATATTGATTTAATGAAAAGGTGTTGGGATTCAAATCCGACCAATAGACCAAATGTCGCTGGAATAGGAGAGTTGATTAGATTATTTTATAATTCATATCATCCATTTAAAACAAATCAAGATGAACAAGATGATAACGAAATTAGAAAGCAATTTAAAGAGGCAGAAAAATATAGAAGTACAAATCAAAATAACAAATCTACTATTCATCCACAAGCTATTTATACATCTCGATTACTCAATCCCTTCACACAATGTTTAGATTGTGCAATATAAATAAAAGAATACAATGGATATCTCGTCCATAAATCACAAATACCAGGAGGAGGGGAATGAAATAATCATTAAACAAAAAAAAAATGGTTCAAAAAAAAATTTGTATCATGTGATAGTATTTATTACCACATAATATGGGGACTTGGTGTTAAATCAACTTTTCAATTGATAAGGCCTAAGAAAATAATTTTTTTGTTTCATATTTATAAAATTTTATTAATTTATTTTTTGATTGCGTAAAAAAAGAAAAATTATTAAATTTTTACATCAAATATTTTTAATACATATGATTACTCGCAGTATATAGTAATGTAAGTTTTTCATAATTATATAAACTAAGAATTGAATAGATTACTTTCTTATATTCCATTTTCCATTTGAAATTTTCAAATGCTGAAATAAATTTTGAGATTTTTTTTTATTATAATCATGCTTTTAAACAATTTAGTTTTTTGATTTTGAAGTTTAATGAAAATACATAAATAAAAATAAATGAAATTATATCTACACTAATAAATAAACAAAAATTAATATATGTTTTTCCAAATAATAGCTATTTTTTTCCAGATGATTTGTTGTTATGCCCATTTCTTTATTGTCATTTATTCTAACAACTCCATTTCTTTTTTCAGTTTGCAAAGCATTCTATTAAAAAATTTTCCAAAGCATTGGAGTCATACTTCCCTTGGTCCAACTCATCTATTGTGAATTCTTCAGTAATTATATTCTTAAATACAAGTTAGCTAACTACTATACATTGTTATATTTTTGAAAATATTGTTTTAATAAAATCAGGGAAAGTTGGTACTTGGTAATACTATATCAATCTTTTTTGTCTCATCAAACTCCCAATAAACTTTTGCATCCATCTTCACCACACAAGAACAGTTTTTGGTTGGATACTGAAGTCTTTTCATCTTCACGAATTAATAATAGATCATTTATATCAATTGTGCTTTCTATTGCAGATTTGCAGAGGCCTTTGGATTCTGAAAGTTTATTACTAATTCGTGTAAATATTTCATCCGCCTGATAACAACACATGTATAATTAATAAAATTAACAATAAATGGTATGTAGTTATACAGAAAACTTATAGTATAACCATACTTGGATCAACAAGTGTTAAATTCTACAGCTCAGTCGTTTTGATGGAGCCTCACCTCCAATTCTTAATTTCTTGTTTCCAATTCTTGAATTCTTAATTTAAGGGGAATGTATGACCACGTGAACAGTAGGAGGTTGGTCCGTACATAAACAGTAAAGTTTCTAAAAATAAAAAAACGCGTTTATTAAAAAAAAATATTCAAATAAAAAATATTTCTACATGCTGCAAATAAAACTTTTAGAAAATTTAAAGAGAAAGGAAAGTGTGTAGTTTATCTTTGGAGTGTAAGTGATAAACAAATAAATCAGTGGTCGCGGCATCATACCACTATCATGTGAGGAACAGGATAAAAGCGTATACCCCCTGAAACAGGTTAAGATTCTCCGTTAGTTCTTTAGTTGCAGTTCAGCCTTTCTTGATACGCTTTGCTTGCTGTTTTCTGAAGTGAATGAAATGCAGTGATCAACTCTTTTTAATATGCTGGCATTTGTCATTTTTAAAAATTGTCAAAATTGGCAGTAAGTTCAGTATTAAAAAATATGCTCCAAGAAGTGCAAACTTTAAATATATCATCTTGAAATCAAAGAAGTTACCTTGGTAGTTCTGGAAATGCTTGTTTATCATTTCATTAGTAGTCACTTTATTAGGAAAGACCAAAAGGCTATTAAGAGCAAAATGTGTCAAAATCAGCAAGAGGATTTTGGTAAGAAAGTTGAAACAATATTTTCCTTCATATAATAGTAATACATACGATGAGTTGTTTTAAATATTTCTTGGCTCATCTTAACATATTTTCTTTCCTTATTAAAACCAAAACAGATGATTGTAAACTATCAAAATATGATCTTTGTATAGATTATGATGATCTTGTATGACAGTTTTATTATGAATTGCATAGGATGCTGAAGATTTAAAAAGAATAATGAAATCATATAATCATGAAAATTATTGGGGAAGGGTTGAAGGTGCAGAAAATAATTGATTTATTGCAGTTATTCTATACTGACTAATAACAATGTTATATAATGTATACAGTAACATTAATTACGATAAATATCCCTTTTGTCGTTTAAAAATTGTAATGCTATTTGTTAATATTTGTTTCAGTTAGTTTTTATATCAAAATTTCTCAATTTAACTTTTGCATGTAGAAAGCAATTGTTATTTTATTTTATATTCTTAAATAATAATAAAGCTACAATGTTATCATTATATTAAACTAAGACTAATTTCTAACTTCTATTATAACTTTTTTAATCCATTTCTGTGAAACTACTATTAACTATACAAATAATTAATACATTTTTCAAGCCCTGAATGAAATAAATCTTTTGTCTAATAAAAATATAAGTATTGTTGCCAGTTACTGCATCTATGCATTCAAAGGTTTTATTATATTGTATCTGAATTGCTCTGTCCAGATTCCATATTTCTTTGTGTGCAATTTTATTTCTAGCAGACTTATAAACAACCATCCACTTCATTTTTTCAAAGGGGACATTGCCAAAATCTTTACCAATTTCTGAGAGTCAGTTTTTCACTTGATCATTATCTACTCTACTATGATTAAATGCATCATAAAAAAGATGTGAGAATATACCATATTTCTTGCCATGTCTTAGTTCATATTCATTAATGATATCTTCCACCACTTCTCCATGATCTGGCAAGTGTTGTCAATGAAATCTCGAGCAACTTTCCCAAAACATTTCTCTATGGCACCTTTATTAATAATTAGTGTTAGATCTGACAAGGATAATTAATTCCATTTATATCAGAAGCTTACTTACCTTGAATTATAATTAAATTATTGCTATTATTTATAGTGGATGATATGTTCTTTTGCATTATCCACAGTTTTAATGGAATCTTTTTTTTGAAAACAATTTTTACTGGCTTTCTGCAAAATTGTACTTATATTATAAAAAAAATTATTACTAATTCTGTACCATAAAATAAACATGATATTTATGGGTAAAATCACTCACCAATATTTATCAGAATTCCAGTGATGTATTACCTTTAATACAATTTCCTACCACTGAAAACTTTGAATAATCATATTTGTGTTACAATTATTCTTGAAACACTTAATGTGCCTCTTCTAAAGGAACTGCTTCAATCTTGTATTAGTTACAGTATATACTATTTTAAAAAGTGCACTCCTAAGCAAGACATCATGTGAAAATTATCATGAGTTATGGATCAAAATAATACTTTTTTTAAGTTTAAATCATACAAGGAAGTAGTGGTTATGTGACATACATATGCCAGATTTTTTGTAATTAACTGGTGTCACATATGTTTTCACTAGCCTACACTTATACAATTACTCAAACTTTACACAATTAATTGCTCTAAATTTCCTATGAGAAATTCCCTCCAGGAATTTTGTGTTACAATTTATTGACTCTTATGACTTATTATGAAGTTGCCTGTTGCATATTTTTGTATGAAAAGATAATAGTTTCTTTGAAATGAGGTCATACAGAAACTGTCTTCTATTGCCTTTTTGTTGGCTTCTTTGAAATCTTTGCAGTTACATTTCAATAAAGCATATATTTTCAATTTCAGAGGGATGTTTTGTTACACCAAGTGTTAATTTCATCAATCTCCAGTCCTGTTTTCTTCAGAAGAATAATTCTTTGAAAAACTAAAATAATGTGAACACAATACCAAGATCAGAAACTCCAATACTCATCCCTGGTTTAAGATATTGATATTGCAATATTCGTAACTAGCTGTTGAAGTTCTCATAATTCTATAATTAATTAACATAGAAAATTCTTAAACTCAGCTGGCAAGTTATAAACCAGTGCTCCTTGGCAGATTCATTGTGGTAAAGATGTATGATTCCCATAAACTATTTCTGGAAATGTAAAAGATAATGAAACTTTCTCATATTATTCTTCCATTTGATGATGTGCAGCATCATCATTTGTTCAAAAAGATCCTCATTTTCAACTGCTGGAACCATAGTAGACATTTTAGATTTTGATAATGTAATACTGTTCTACTAATAAATAACTGTTTCTGCTATTAAAATAGTAGTTGTGAATATATCTATTGTAATGTACCTTATGTTGCACAAAACAGTCCATTCCTTCACATCGTAAGGTAAGTAATTTCTATTCTTTTTTTCATGCAAGTTGATTATGATTTGTTGTAAATATTCTCTTAAATTTACATCTGCTTTGTTCCAAAAGGTGGTTGTTCTGAAATTTATACAGCAGTTTGGATTATTGGAAGATATAAAGAATGGGATTCTGACAAACAACAATTAAAAAGATTTGGACCTCATGATGTAATACTTAAAAAATTAGAAAATGTTGAAAGTGCAAATCAAAGTTGGTTTGAAGAGGTAAAATTTTTTAGTTGGAATTTGTGTAAGATTGTGATGCAAAATGGTAAAATATTAATAATTGAATCATTTTATTAATAATATTATTTTATAGGCCAAATCACATTTAACTATAAGCAATAAATGGGCAGATATTGTCTGATATTATGGTTTAACACAAGATCTATCAAATGGAAGTTATATTCTTGTAATGAAATATTTAATATTTTCTAAATTATTATATGGAATCCATTCAACTATTCCCCCTTGGTTCAAGTGTCTCCATTTGACAATTCTGTATTAAATTATCAATATCATCATTTCCAGATGTCCAATTTGAAAAGTTTGCTTTTAAGTAATTTTGAACACAATGTTCACAATATTTCACAAATTCTTTTTATTCCTGAATTATAACAAACTTTATTTCAATCATATTCTATATTTAATATTTTTGTAACTTCAGTTTTTTCATCTTTTGTAAGAGATTTATCAGCAAGAACTGTTTGTTGTTAAAATTTATATTGTTTGTGTATATCATCATAAATATTAATATCAGTATATGTATATATTTTATTAATTGTTGCATAAACTAAATTTTTTCTAATAGAAGTCATGATATAATTAACTTTCTTTATTAAAGTTTTAATTTGTTTAAGAATATAAACAGCTAAAAAAAAATAATAAAAAAGGCGAAAAAAAGGATACTGGAACTCCGAACAATATTTCATGTGTCAATTGTGTTATGTGCCACAAACTATAAATAATTTAAGCAATCTACTATTTATAAATTTTATAATCAAATATGGTCAATTGTATGACCTAAAAACTAAGCCACCGCTGAGAATCGAATCGCAATCTCACAAAATCTAATGAGTAATGATAAAACTACATTAATCAATTTATTGCTGTATTATATCACAAAAAGCCACTAAAAGTTAATGCAAGAGTCTATCTTCAGAAAGGTATATATACTCTCAAACTTTCAAAGTTTCTCAAAATTCAAAACTTACTCTAAAAAATACTTCTACTCGCCTTTGATAAATTTGATTTTAGTACCTTGAAGATTAAACACTCTAACAACATAGTACCTTTTAGAAATAGATTTTACAAGAATGAAAACTTGTAAATGAAATGGAAAACGTTAATGACTGAACTATGCGATAACACAAAACATGTAACTAATATGATGGAACAACATAATGGCATCACTGAGGATCTTTTGGCTTTCTCAGATAAATTATTAAAAAAGGCAGAAAATAATGATGCACTAAGGGGATATCGAGACTGGATAACATGTTTCAAAAAATAATACAAAATGAGTTAGATGCAAATGTTTGGTCCCATGCACAAACTGCTGTTTACTATAAAGTTAGGAAAGGCAAGATAAACTACCCTAATTTGAAACAACAATATATTTTACAGTTGGAAAGGGTTTTAAGAGATGTTAATATGCCACTTGAAGAATTTGAAATATTGATATTAATGAAAATTCGAAGCCACAAGTAGTTTCATAGGGATGAACTTGAAACTCAGGAACATGCAAAAGAAAGACTTCAGATGTTTCCTGAAGAAATGGGTTTCTTTAAAAAACCATTACAAAAACTTTTTAATGCTCTTGAAATTTGGGACAGAAAATTTTTTCCCCATCAATAATTTTCTTGTTGATTTGATTTTTAAAGAATACTTTATGAATTTATTTGTATAATGATTTATATTGTAAAAATAAAATTTATATTTGTGGTAGATAACTGATTCCTTAGCTAATCTTGAGACCTTTTAGATAAATACATCACATCTTTTCATATTAGCTTATCTTTTTTTTTCAGTATATGTTGTTATCCAATAAATAAATAAATAGAACAAAATTTATATTTGTGAATAAATTTATTCCTTATTTGAATTAAAAACTTGCTTAAAATGATTACTATTTTCTTCAAGAGATGAATTGGATAATCAACCAGAAGAACTTTTACTACCAGAGGCAGGACTTGAAGCCTCAGATTGATTGGCCATGCTCGGCTAATCAAAATCAACCTGAAGTCTTTGAACAATTGCATAATGTTGGATCATTTAATTTCAGAAAGCTTCGATAGAGGCAATAAATTTAGATGAAATTCTGCCAAATTCATTATGGCAGGCTTCTTTGAAAGTATCAAATCTTGTGGTCAATAATGTGACTATTGAATAAATTTTCTGCACCTCAGAGGTATACATGAATTGATTATAGCAATTTCTCTGGTAAGTTTATCATTAAGTTCATTGTTAATTCTGCTGAGCTGCAGTGAAAATAGACTTAAAGATGTGGAAAGTTTGTTGGCAATTTTAGTATTAACTTCTGTGGTAAGTTTCTGTAAACATCAATTCGATTTCCGCAGTAATACTTCCATCATGTGACTTATTTTTTTTTTGATTTCTGTGGTAAGATTACCATTAATTCCAGATATATGTACGGAAAGCTCATTAATGATTTTATTTTCATGTACAGAAAAGTCATTGGAGAATTGGTTTCTGATGATATAAATCAAAAAACATGCGCCAAGAAGTATAAAAAGTGTGAAGTCCTCAAAGATGTGCTACAAGGTGTTGTTTTGCAAGATAAATGCAGACATAATTTCAGAGTGAAGTGATTGTAAAATAGAAAAAAAAATAAGATAGATTTGTTTTGCATTATTTATTATTATTTTTTATAGTGAGGTGTTTGCTTATCAAAACAGATCTGTGATTCTTTATAAGGCCATACAAACTTAATTTATTGGTTCTCATAACATAAAAATTTCGAAAATGACCGGCAACCTGGCTTTTAATTTTTTTTTCAAAAATTTTATATGTAAAATTCATATGAAATTTTTTTGTAATTTTTTAAAAAATTGTATCCGGTATAGTAATAATACATAAATTTTTTTTTAAATTTTAACACAGATTGATCCAGCTGGTTATGAGAACCAATTTTATTACTTTGTATCGCCTAATATACACTTAACAACAAGAATTTTATATTTACCCATCGATGCTTATAAAATTGGAATAGTAAATCCGCATTAAAATATAAGTCTAGAAACATTCTATTAAACACTAAAAAGAGAGGCAAATTTATCCTAAAAAGCTTCATCCTTGATAAGGTTATAATTCTTTCTCTTGAAACTAAGAAAATGATATTATGTAGGATTATGTATATATTTCTTATTTCTGAAAAAATAAAATTGTTAAGATCCAAACTGGTACTTATACTTAAGTTAGTGCATTCCTATAATCCCATATCTTCACAACATATTCAAATAATGAATAATAATATTTTTTTGTAAATGTTTGACCATGAGTCTTTATACAAAAAAAAAGTTTTTATTAATAAAATTTATTGAAATAATCATTACAAAGGTTTCTTTGATATAAGTACAGCCAGTGTTGTACATGAATACTTTTTACTTGGACATTTATGTTTATTGTCCATATCTCACAAAATGTTCTGATTAATGATTGTTATATGAACGCATCTGGATATTTCTAGAACAAAATTATATGTCCAAAATATCAAATCTAAGTCACCAAAAAAATTTTTACATTAATATTAAATATGCCATTTCCTATTTTATTAAATTAATATATTATTAGAACTGATATAAAAATTAATAAAAGTAATCACCCTTTAACTCTTCAAGCTTATTTTTATGTTCAAGGAGAAAAGAAAATAATGCTTTTATTGCACTTTCACTCCATTTTGTTCTTGAAGCTCTATCTTTTTTAGCATTTTTATGAGTTTGTTCCATTTTTTTTTACTAAAAAAAGTTCAAATTTTATACGTATTTTACGTTTAAAAGAAAAAAAAAAGAGTTTAAAAGTTTTGCGTTTCGCGTTTTGCGCTTGAAATAACCATAAAAATGTATTTAAATTAAATAAATGCATATTGCAATTAGAAAAATACATGAAGGGAAGGATCTTGCGGGTACTTAATTTTTTTATTCTTAATCTTAGTGAAAAGATTGAAATCTTATATGTAATTTCAAACATGATCAGCTTGAGATTAACCTAGATAGTAAAATAATTTGGAAAAGGGATAAAAAGCTCGTTATAATGTTATACATGTGAAAAATAAATACCATTAAAATTATTTCTTGATTTTTTTTTTTATTATTGCTAAAATTCATCGATAATGATCGTTACCACTAAATCTGGCCGAAAATTATAATTTTGCCCAGAGTTATTGTTATGAAAAAAAGGTAACAAAGAAAGTTTTTTCATTAAAATAATTT
>QKYT01000360.1:90649-117023 GCA_003550305.1 Glomus cerebriforme | reverse complement strand
TAATATATTTATAAATATTAAAGGTTTCTGTAAAGTTAATGTTAGTTACTTCGCAACGTTCCCATAAACTTGCTGTTCTACTAGGAGAATCTCTGAATCATTAATTTCTACGTGACTAATGAAAAATAGTTAACAAACACCGGCTTTAAGAAATTACGTTTGTCCCTATTAATGCACCATGTATCATTATTTCTTTGCAGTCTTTCATTTTTCCGCGTGTCTATTGGGAAAAATCCGAAAGTTTCTGTTGTCAGGTATGTTGATTTAGACAAATTAGTATTCAAGGTAATATAACAAGACTACATTATATGAAAATGCGTACCTGGGAATGGAACTATTAAGTGAATATTTTCTTTAGGGATCTATTGTAGTTAGTAACTTTCAATTTTGTTTATTGCCCTTATTTGTTATTAAAAGAAATATCTTGAAGTACATCATTTTGGTCTAATAGGATTCAATATTTCACAATTCAAGCTCATAATGAAAAGTCATTGGGGGTTTCTTTCATAATAGACCTTTTAGGCCACTCCAAGTTTTTTTTGAAAATGTATGGTCAACTGCGGATGTTTCCCATACACAAGACTACATGACTACATACAAGTTTATCTATAAATCTCATTGTGGTATCTCACTTATAATACGATTTTATTATGAAAAAAAGTCATTTGTTAGAGGGTAAATATATTAAAATATTCCCTTTAGGAATTAAAGACGTACATTATTTTTAATTTTTGTTAGCTTGGTCGTGCATATGATATAATTAACATGAGAAGTCTTTAGCTGCATGACACACATTGACAAAAACAAATATATATATCATTATATCATTATATAATGAGAATTATATGCAAACTTAAAAATATTAGTTCAGGACATTGTCTAATGTAATACATAATAAGTGTAATGCGTACAACGTTGATCTATATCAATTTTATGACACATTTTGTATACTAACCTTGAAATTGACTAATATATGTGTGACAAATTGAGCCTGTCCCAAAGAATGAAAGAATGGAGACACATGGAAAGCAACCAGTTCCGACTATAGTTGTTATAAAAACACTATAAAATGGGTGATTTATTTCATTTGTATAATTATCATTTTTCTTGAAATGAATGTTCAAAACGAAGTTATCCTCTTGTTAGGAAAAACCGGCAAGTTTACTTCTTTGTCTTTTGTTATTGTAATTATTAACTAAAGTAGAACTATTTATTTAGGTGCGGGGAAAAGTACCCTTGGAAACCTACTTCTTGGAAGACTTGATAACCATCCTTTTACGGCTTCAGACGAATGGGTAATTTCTATGTTTCATATTTTGGATTCATTTCATTGTTTAATAATCAGGAAGGAACTAATGACAATATAGGAATCGAAAACGAAAAACTGTGAAGTAGCTACATTTACATTTGAAAACAAAACATATGACCTTGTTGACACTCCCGGAATATTTGACACTCGTGAAGGGGTAAATCCGCTTGAAAAAATTTCCGAATTTGTTCATAAATGTGCTCATGGGGTCAGGGCAATTCTTTTGGTTTTAGGTATGTAAATTAACTTTTGCTTGTATGCCTGTATATTTTAGTAGCGTTTGACTAAATGATTTTTATAGAAGTGGGAAGAATTACTGATGAAGAAAAGAATTCTTTGATGACCATAAGAAATTTTCTTGGAAAAGATGCAAGAGATAATTTCATTGTTGTATTTTCTAAAGCAAATCGAAACCAGGTTAAAGATAAACGAATAGCCTGGAATAAAATTGAAATCCTTCGTACTTTCATTGAACAAATAAATAATCGTTGGGGTATCTCTCCGAATCCAGATTGTTATGAGACAGAAAGAGAACCCCATGAAAAACGATTAACGGAAATCAAGAAATTTATTGCTCAGATAAAAGTTCTGTATTCTACTAAACAATTTGAAGAGAACCAGAAAAGACTTGCGGAGGAACAGCGTAAAAAAAAGGAGGATGATGAAAGAAGAAAAAGGGAATACGAGAATAAAATAAGAGAACAAGAAAGGGAAAAATGGGAAAAAGAGAAGGAAAATTTGAAAAAAGAGAAGGAAAATTTGGAAATAAAGATAAGCCAAATGAAGAATTATGATACTGATTCTGATTCTGAAAGAGATAATTGGAGAACTACAAGTGTTCCTATAAAAGAAGTTAGTAAAGTTACAAATGTTCCTAAAAAAGAAGTTAGTAAAGTTACAAATGTTCCTAAAAAAGAAGTTAGTAAAGTTGCAAGTGTTCCTAAAAAAGAAGTTAGTAAAGTTGCAAGTGTTCCTAAAAAAGAAGTTGAAAAAACATCAGATACAAAAGGTATTGCTATTTTATCTAGTGGAATAACAGGAGCAGCAGTTGGAACAGCAATGGCTCCAGGAATTGGAACAGCAGTAGGTTATCTTGCAGGTGTTGTTGTGGGTGTGGTTGTAACCCTATGAAAAAAGATTACCTGATTTTTGTACAATTTTTATTCAAGTCCATACAAAAATCATACAATTGTTGTAGGTTTTTGCAAAAAATCAATCACACAGTTTTTTATAATATACAGAAAATATGTGATAATTGTACAATTTAAATTTTAGAATAAAAAATCATCCAATTTTCATCCAATTTTCGTACAATTTTAAAATTATAAAATAACAAAGTTTGATTTCTATACAATAAATATGTGATTTACCTTGCTATATATATATATATAGTATATATGCAAGATAATTGCAATTGTGATATTGCAAATTACAATATTCAATTTTAAATGTTTATACTAATCTAATATTTTTATTTTTGTATTTTATATTACCAACTACTAATATTAATACCATTTTTTTTATTTTTTTAAAAAAAAGTTTTTACTAAAATTATTAACAATTTATATAGTAATTTATTTATGAAATATTTTGTATATTTTTATATTTTTATATTATAAGTTAATAAAAATTCATAAGTTCACTGTAAAATTTAACCCATCATAATTTCTAAAATTCAGCCTAATATTTGGCCTATTCTCATAATTCCTAAAATGCGCCTCATCATAATTCCTAAAATTTGACCAAAATTTGACCATCATAATTCCTAAAATTTAGCACAAAATTTGGCCTAAAATTTGGCACAAAAATTGGACAATAATTANATAAATTCAGGTCAAAAATAAGATGATTATTGTATGAATTACCATACAATTATTGTGTGATTTATTGCAATTTTTAGCACATTTATTGTATGGTCAAATATACAGAAATCGTAGTGAATTTAATTGGATGATTTTTCAACAAAAATCGCACAGATTTTTTTTATAGGGTAGTTTTAGATTCCATGAAGGAATGATATTATCGATTTATTATTCAATTGAGTCTAATGTACCTATGGAGATAACATTTGATTTAAATGATTATAATATTGCATTATCGTAATTTTAATTTTTGCTCAATAAATTTTTGTATGAATACTGCTGGAAATTTAATAGTGATTGCTGATCAATGTTGTCATTCAACTAACCACACTATTGCTATATTTGTTGCACAGAAAGGATTCGTAAAAATAATAAAACATTATTTCAAAGGTTAGAAGTTACTCTCCTATGTATAGCTTCCACTTTCCATATTATCAGAATATCCATAATTCCATTATCAGATTTTAAATCATCTTTATTGTTGAAACACAACCATAAAAATAAATTGCTAATATAATAATAAGTTATTGATATGATCACTCTAAATAGTTATTTTTTAGTAAGTAATAATAATACCTATGATTTATCGCTGTTTTCAAAATATGTGAATCAGGTGGTGACTGATTTTTGTAACAATATGATTATCCAAGTATCCAACTGTTACATAACACAAGAATAATACGTAATACGTTATACATACAAATGCATGTATTGTGGTAAATACTTATCAAAAAAACTTGTAACTGCTGTGATAAATCAGTAAAGCCAAATAAAAAAAAATAGAACTAAAGATGTTAAATTTCATAGAAACTGTTCTTATAATTTAGTTAGTGATAATATTTATGTACAAAAAATACAAGAAAGTACAATAAAGTTTAAGTATAATGTAGACTTAATAAATCCTTTGATTACACATTATTATATTTTTCATGTAATGGTAAACCTTATTGTGAAGGAAAAAAAAATCAAATTAATAATACTGAACGAGAATCATTTACTACAGATTCTATACCCTCTTTTACCACAACTTCTATACCTACAACACCCTCTACTACATTTAATGATTCATCAAAATCCTGAAGTGAAGGATTTCCTTCTGGATCCATTACTACTAGATCTATCTTTTACTGCTTCTTCATTATCTGATCATTCTGATTTTATATCTACTCCTTTACCACAAGAACCATTCAAATTTAAATTGCAAATAAAAACTATTAATGACACATCATCACAACCTTCCTCATTAATAGTATTGGAAAAAAAACCTAATGATATATATGAATTTAAAGAAAAGATTCATGATAATTTAGATGAAAAATATGGATTGATGAATTATGGGAAGTTTAAAATGGTATACAAGACTGAGAATAGTCATGGAGCTGGAAATTGGTTAGAAAATGAACATGAATTCAGTGAATTTTTGGACTACTGTGATAAATTAAAAAAAGCAACGAAAATGATGCTGGTTATTGTAAATGTTCAACCTAAAAGAAAGNTAANTCTTTAATTTTAATTATGNATTTATATATTATTTTATTGATNAATAATTATTTTTATATAGGCTTCTTGTGATCTGGATGAAATTTCTGAANCTGAATTTGAATCATCTCAAAAATCACAGAATGCAAAATTGCATAACAGTTCGCATAATACAAAAAAGCCAAGCCATGTTCCAAAAGAAGACAAAATTAAGGAGAAAATGCAGGCAAAGCTAATGTATTAACAATATTGCATGATAAATATCATTGTGCAATTCACAATAATAAGTATTGTTATGTTGAAGGTGACAGACATCTAAATTTAACTGTTTTACATTTAAAATTATGGACAACAGAAATTATAAATGTTAAATTTTATTGTATCATTTGTTTATTTTTTTTTAAATTAAATAATATTAATTATANTTATTAATTTTAGATTAAGAATGCTGCTGATTTTGATAATCTTCCAAGTGGGCCTTTGTTCAATATGATGAATTCAGTTAAAGTATCAAAAAATGCACATTTAACATCAACTATATATTCTTTAACACATTCATCACAACCTTCTTATACATATCCACCATCACAATTACAATCAATTTCTACATATCCGTCACCATCACCACAATTAATTCCATATCTGCCACCACCATCACAACCAATTCCTACATATCTGCCACCATCACAATCAATTTTTACATACCCACCACCAGTATCACAATTAACTTCTATACCATGTCTGAATAATGATTCTAATCCTATTGAAAANGTAGTTCCAGAATTAAAAGAATTTTTAAAAGAATTAGATGCAACTTATGGAGAAAGGAAATATACTCAATATTTAGAAATTTTGAAAATAATGATATTAGAGTAAATTTAATACCAAAAATTTCCAATGAATGGTGGAAAAAAAAATTACACATAACTTCTTTAGGTCATATTTAACACTTAAAGAAGCAGCAAGCAAATATGCATGAAAGTTTGGATTTTAGCAGAGTTTATTTAGCATTGAATTTATTTTTTTGCATCTATAAACTTATATTTTTGAAGGTTATACAAATATATTTGTTTTCTAATTCCAAATCATTTTTTACATTTTTGAATAGTATTTACATTCATAAAACAGTTATTTTTTGTCACATGTATTGAATTGTTGGTTTTTTCATCTATAATAAAATTTATGAAAATACAATCATATAAAATCAAATATAAATGGATTCTGCAAAATAATTTCTTGCNATATTAGGAGTAGTTTGAGATAAAGCACTTAAAATAAAATACTCTGGATCATCACAAACTTCGGCAAAATCTCTACATCTTTTAAACTAAGCTTTAAGTAATGAGAATACAGTTTCAATGGGATTAAAATCTGGGGAGTATGAAGGTAAATAAATTACTTTTTCACCAACTTATTTAACTGATTCTACCAATGCTTCATCATGATGAATTCTTGCATTATTTATAATTACGCTATTTTTTTCCAGGAAATGGGTTCATTTGAGGTATCTAATCTAAAAATAAATAGTTAATAAACATAAAACTAAATTTATTAATAATTAAATAATACTTTACCACTTGATTAATAATAAAAGCCTGAAAAAGTTCTTTAGTACAACTTCTCTCAATAACTTCAGCTGCAATGAATCCATCTAATGTTAAAGCTGGTAAAATAGTATATCTATTCCCTCTAATAAATACAGTAGATTTTCTTGCTCTTATATTAATGGTAGAATAACCATGAGTTCTACTTAGACTTTACTCATCCTTTGCAATTTCATCTATAAAAATCAATTGTTTTGGAGTAAAATCACTTATTGTTAATCCAAAATCACTTCTAAGAAGTTCACTTCTTTCTACTGCAGCCTTCTGTAACTATAATGAAATAAAATTAATTTTATTTTATTAGATGGCATTTAAAATTATTACATAAAACCATTCTTACTTTTTTTTCTTGTAATACCACAAAAATTCAAAGACCTCCATAAGGTTGGTATCGAAACTACTTTTCCAGTTCTTGTGCCATTTCATAAATTAATTCATCTAAAAACCAGTCAACTTTTTTATTAACAAGTTCTTGTAATACCTATTTTATTAAATTTAAATAAATAATTGTTTGCAAGAATAATTAAATAATATTTAAACCTTTACCTTCATATCATAGGTATTGAATGTTTTCTTTCTACCTTGAATTTCACGAAATGGATCAATTACACAGCCCCAAGATTTATAGATTTTCCATACTTTATTAACAGCTCNTATGCTAATATATAATCTCTCAGCAGTCTCTTTTTGTGTATATCCATCAACTAAATGATATATGATACGCCATCTTAAATCTTCGCTAAGTTGTCTAACCATTTCTACCTAAATATATAAATAAAGCTTATTAGTACTTATTATTTATAATAAAAACATTTAAAGTCATTGTAATTAGACTAAAGTTTACTTTAATATTCAAGAAAACATAAAGAAATATTGAGAACTTATGTAAAATCTGCAAATTCAGGTTTAGCTCTTTAGAATTCACATAATTTGGATTAGTTCCTATGGAATTTAAAAAAAAATATTTGAGGAATTCAAGGCAAAGTTTATATTAGATAAGCTTTTTTATTATTTTATAACAAACTTACAGGTTTAAAATTTATTATAACAAAATAATTTTTCAATATAAGCCACTTTAGCAAAATTTAGATGAAACCTGAAAAAAAGTTTCGAAAAAATCACAATTTTTTTAAATTTATATTGTATTACACTACACAAATTCATATATTTTTGAAAACAGTGATATAAAAGCTGACTTAATTAACTTCTAGATTTTGATGCTGAAAATTCATGTGCAAAAGAATATGCTATAGAATGAACATTTTATAAATTCAGTGATATTAGTAGATATTCTTATAACGTTCTAAAGAACTCAAACAATATATTTTTTGTATAAATATCTCATGGCTTAGCTTTAACCTTTCATTCTCTTCGAGAAGATTTGAAGGAGTGAGAAATAGTAATCATCATAGAAGAGAATCTCTTCGAATCACTATTTGACCAAAGGAAAATAACCACAGAATTATTATATGTTTATAAGAGCTTCATTCAATAGGATTTCTGAAAGCTTATTTCTAATATCAAACAATCCTTGATGGATAAGTAAATGGCGTTAGTGAAAACTTTCAAAATTATAAGTCATAACGATTGTGATGCAGTTTATGAAGAAAAACAATACCATACAGTACATCTTTTTGTAATTCCTCATCATAGGTACAATAATCTTGTAATTGATTGTATTTTATTGATTTTTCCAGTTGCTAATATTTTTATTCTTTATTAAAAATCAATATTATGTGATTATGTTACACTATTCTTGAATATAGAAAGATCTATTTAATGTACTACGTATAAAATCAATGATTATTAAAAGTAAGATAAAATAATCGCCCGATTCTTTTCGCATAACAAAAAGTTTTATAACATCGTCTGCAATTTTATATGAAGTAAATATGGCTAAATATCATTGATTTGCAAAAACTATAATATTTGCTGGCGATGTTAATGGTAAATATACTCAAATTTTGGATGATTAAGCTTCGATACATTTCTTGTCGTATCGATAGAATCTTTGGAAAATCGTACCAACTTTTTGTGATCTCGTTGCCGTTTGTCTTGGGTGGAATTTGGTTTATCAGTTTCTAAATATACAATTTCAAGCTCTACGCTCTTCCCCAGTTGTACTATAGTCATATAGTAGGCTTTCGCGCAAATTTACGAGAACCTTTTCGTATAGCGCTAGCCGAACTTCCTTCCTCACTCCTATAGGAAAAATTATAATCATTATACTGTAGATACAAGTTACTAAAAAATCTGTTTTTAACTTACCATATATCCCATACAACTGGACTCCCAGGTAAATCGCTCATCACTATATTTATTAGAGGCGCGCAAACATATGATCCTTCATTAACCGATTTCCCTTTCTCTGAATAGACTTCGTACTTGGGCAATTTCCAAAATTTAAGCGTATAAAATAATATTATTAATTAGAAATTTTGTTCATCTCCTATATGAAAAAAATAAAGAACTTACATTGCTTCTAATATCTGTCTAGACATTGTTTGACGCTTCTCAGAGTT
The DNA here is from genome assembly GCA_003550305.1 of Glomus cerebriforme. NCBI lineage: Eukaryota > Fungi > Glomeromycota > Glomeromycetes > Glomerales > Glomeraceae > Glomus > Glomus cerebriforme. The sequence continues at coordinate 108,247 of QKYT01000360.1, read as the reverse complement.
ATCTAACCATCTCCCATATTCAACATTACTCAAATCATCATCCACATTAATCTTCGACTTTTCATTATGGATGAACTCTTTACAAATATCCATTATCATATCGTTCTGATCTAACCTATATTTTTGGAAAGGTTCTTTAAAAACATCACAAAATGATCCAGATATTCTTGTAAAAGGTTCGGATTTGATATCAAGTTCTCCGGAACATATTAGATGGTCGAATCTAAGGCTTTCAACATTTACTTGTTCTAATTCCATTTCAATTTTTTCCTTCATAGTTTTTCATAATCGGTGCTCTCATTTATAAGCTGACCAACATCACGCTTTAAAAAACGCAAATTTGCATTTGCATCATCAGGCCAAGTCTCAACATCAATCATCAGAGCCTTCATTTTTGTAAGAGAACATAAATCTTCGAAGGCACTTGCAACCTAAATATAATTAGCTTAGACTTAACATATTTTGTTAATTAAAGTGAATAACAATTCGCGGGAACAGATTAGGTTTTCGTTTTCATCAACTATCAAAAAAATGACGGCAATGAGCTCAATAATCAATATTCGGGTAATATAACTAGCTACTGCCATGTGGGAAGTGATAATATCACAACGAACATAGCCCATTCACTAGCATATATGCCCTTTAGAACCTCTAAAAAAATACATCATATACATATATTTGACATGAATATAGCTTATCGCCTTACCGTTTCGCCAATTTTTTTCCGGTGCCAAAACTTCAAAGCTTCTTTAACCGCTCAATATCCTCTGAGGGGACTTGCTCCAAAACTTTCTCTCTGACACTCGCAAAATCCTTTACATCTTTTTCAAGAACGCCCGTCCATTCACCTTGTTCTACTCGTATATATAATGCCGTAGAAATTCTGACTATATCAAGAGGCTCTCTCGTTAAAAGAAATTCTTCCATTTTTGATAGAATAAAAGGTTAAATATTAGTATAAAGCTTGCTAAGCGAGGTAAAAAAAAAAAAAAAAGCAAATATAATTCCAAATTTCATATACTCTAACTTTAAATGCGTTGCAATTTTCTCATTCACGTCTTCTCTGAGCCCGAGTTCATGTTGGGGTCGAAGCAGGAAAATATGCAACAAACTTTTGCGCCAAAATTTTATGTTCAGGGCATTTTTCGCTTGCTCAACCGCTTAATACTAAGACCCGGCAACGTTATATAAATTATGTTCTGCTCGGAATGTAATAGAAATAGCCCAACCCTCTGGAGCAAATATACATATTATACTATTCTGCTAAATGTTGCAAGAAAAAAATTAGAAATATTTTTGGGGGATCGATTTCTTAGTAGATTCATAAAATATCTCCAAAATTGATTTACCTTTAAATTCTATTATTCTTCCTTGAAGATGCTCATCTTATTGTTTTTTCTTTTACAAATATAGTCAAAGTAGTAGAAAAAAAAAAATTTTCAGTCGATCTTCCAGTATCATAATTGCTAGTCGCACAAATTATTAAACAAAATAATTAAATATCACATCTAGATAATAAAAAAGAATTTTTTGCTAAATTTAGTATTGTTTTATTTTAAATTTCTATTGTTCACATGCGTGAAGAGATTTATTAAATTGTTAAATATGAAAAAATACAAAAAAAAAAAGAACATGGGGTTTGTTTTAATATATGTAACCAAACACAAAATCAAAAAATCCCACCCCTTAAAATTCTCAAACCTAATTAATTTATCAAAATCATCTCAGATGTTTCAGTATATGCATAACCTTGCACGGCCCATCTTTTGTGCATTAATGCGCTAAAATTGGCAGTGATTTCTTTTAAAATTTTTGGTTAGCAAAAAATAAAAAATCATTATAAATAAACCATGAAAAACAAGAAAAAACCATACAGCAAGTCAAAAAAACGACTTTGCAAACAACAACGATGTCAAATCCAAAAGATGGAACCATTGTTACTAGTATTGATGAGAAATTTGTTGAAGATAAAGAATTTGAAAAGAAATTAGTACGAAGTATGGACTTTAGAATTATGCCGTTATTAATGTTGTTATATTTCTTATGTTTCTTGGACAGGTAAAATAAAACAACGAAATTTTTGTAAAATTTGTTTATGTAAAAATCATCAACGTACCCCTGCTAATTTTTAAATTTTTATCAGAGTAAACATTGGAAATGCGAAATTGTCAACTATGGAAAAGGATCTTGGATTGGTCGGATCTGAATTTAATTGGGGTCTAAGTATTTTCTTTATGTAAGTAAACTACGGTATTCTTGGTGCAAAATTCACATGATGTAAAATTGGCTAATAAAAAAAAATAATAATATAAATTCTTTTCTGTAGAGGATATATTGTATTTGAAGTTCCTTCGAATATAGCACTTATCAAGACAAGTGCATTTTTGTGGAGTAATAAATATTTTATTATTTCATTAAATTATTTTTGAAAAAAAAATTTCTAAATCTCATTTTCGTATTTTAGTTGCTTTTATAATGTTTTCGTGGGGAGTTACGGTAACTCTCATAGCATCTGTAAGTTTCAAATACTAACAAACGCAAGAAAATAAATTAAATGTTAAATTTAAAATCTAAATTATAAATTTTATTTTAGGTAAAAAATTTTGGAGGATTATTAGCGACAAGATTTTTTGTGGGAGCCTTTGAGGCGGGCTTAGCTCCAGGCGCAGTTTATTATTTAGCCACGTGGTACAAACGATCAGAACAAAATGCCCGTATAGCTTATTTATCTATTGGAAATAGCTTTGCTGGTTCCTTTAGCGGGTTATTAGCATTTGCTCTTATAAAATTAGATGGAAAACTTAACCTAAAAGGATGGCAGTGGGTACGTATTTATCATATATTGTCAGAATTGTTTATTTTTATCGCGGTATTTACTGATAAGATCTTTTAACAGTTATTTTTAGTTGAAGGATTAATGACGATTGTTGTCGCTATAGCTGCTTATTTCCTTATTCCTGATTACCCTGAAAAAGCCAAATGGCTTACTGATAAAGAGCGTAAATATGCTACTGATCGATTAAAAAATGATATAGGAAAAGCTCATATAATAAAATATAATAGAACGCACATTTACGCCGCATTCACAGATTATGTAAAGTTTCATTCCTTAAATAATATTAAAATAATATTATTCTCTTTTTAATTAATTAATTATTATTATTATTATTTATTTTTAGAAAGTTTATTTGGCTATGCTACAACTTTTTGTAGCTTCGATATCAGTTTCGTCTTACCAATTATTTCTTCCATCAATAGTACATGGAATGGGATTTAATTACGGTAATTAAAAAAAAAATATATATATTTTTATTTGAACAAAAGAATTCTCTTTATTCATTCAAATAATTTTTTTTTTTTAAAAAAAAAATCATGCTCCACAGTCATATCTCAATTATTTTCAATACCACCATTCTTTTGCGCTGGTGTATCGACAATAATTGTTGCAATTATTTCGGATCGTAGACGTAATCGTGGTTTAATTATGATTTTGTCTTCGATTATTGGAATTTTTGGTTATATACTATTAATCATACCTTCATTAAGCATCCCTGGTGAGCAAATTTTTTGGGAATTGCAACATAGTTTTTTTTATTTGTACATAAATTGAAAATTAAAATTATTATTATTTAGCAAAATATGTCGGAGCTTGTATTGTTGGAGTAGGTTTAGTTCCTGCTGTTACGACTGCAGTCGCATGGTAGATTCTATAATTTTTTATGGTTTTTCTTTCCTTTTTTTTTTCTTGATCCTTTCTAACATAACCCCCATGTTTTTACCTTTCTCTTTCATCCCTATGTTCCAATTTCTTCGTTCATTTTAACAGGATAGCGAACAACATAGCAGGTCACGCGAAAAGGGGTATAGCGGCAGGATTGGTATTGATGAGTGCAAATGTAGGTGGTATACTAGCATCACAAATTTATCGAGAAAAAGATTTTCCAAATTATACATTTGGTAATTCAATAGCCTTGGCATGTTTGGTTATTGCGACTTGTATTGCATTCTTACAATATTTTATTTATAAAACTTTAAATGAGAAAAAGAGGAAAGATCCACAATCATTTTTGCAAGGAAAAAGTGATGAAGAAATTAAAAATTTGGGTGATCTGCATCCCGATTTTATGTATATACTATAGTTACTATAGTTTGTAAATTAGTTTAATTAAATAATTTATGTATTTTTAGTTTTATTTTTAAATGTGTACACATACATCGCGTTCTATACATATGTTTGTAAATTAATTTAATTAAATAATTATTTTTATTTTTAAAATCAAAGAGATTTAATAGTTAAACTATTAAATGTGTACGCGTTCTATACATATGAAGTTTGTATAAAGTCTATCCTAAGAAATTAAACCCACCAGAATATATAAAATATATTAACGCTAACGTGCAAACCTGAGACCTTTTTTGTATTACAAATTAAAATTAATTTTTTTAGGAAGTGATCAACTTCATCATTAGTGATTTTAAGAATTTGATACAGTAAACATTTTTTACAAAACAATCTCGTGGAACGGTTAACTCCGAAGCGCAAGTGTAACCTGGGGAATAGATGGCCAACTTAGGGTTCACAAGTTTATGTTCATGAGACATTCGTATTTTTCTCAACATACATACACAGAAGAACAGCTGATGTAAAGTGTACTTTTTTTACTAGTTTAGGAATAGCAAGTCAAAATTTACTCTCATTTTTTTAAGACTTTTAATAAAAGAGTTATTAATATTTTTATTTAAAACGTTTAAAAATAGTGTTTTCTCCTTTTGTTGTATATTATTTTCAAGTGTATAATAAAATTTTATATGGTTTTGGATATTTCTAATAGCTGATTAAAAATATTTTAAGAACTAGAAGCGCGACGGTAATAAAATTCACGTCATATGGCTTCAGTTCAATCCGTGATTTGTGTAACCTTGAGTTGGTCACGTAATCGCTTATTAATCCGAAGCCTGTTATTTATTTATCCCTAGATGCAACTAAATGAACCAATTACGCATCGACTCAAGGCGACAATAATGATGTTATACAATGGTAACGCAGATCCATGATAATCTTAAAATCAATTTTTTAAACAGTCACCTGTTGCTTCGCAACGGAAAAAATATTAATTATGGACGGATAGGATATCCAGATACAGGTTTTGGTCAGATAAGCTAATCCTATTTAATCCTAGGGTAATAATAATTGTATGCTCTATGGTTATAATAATAATAAATACACAAAATACACAAATTTTTGTCATCTTATAGCAACGATAATTCTATGGTAGCAATCAACATTCAGTTTACGAAACATTATTTAACATTATTGTTTACATAATCTTTATGGCTTTTTTAGTCAGCAAAAATGATCGGCATTCATGATATGAATTTACCAATAACCATGAAATAAATTTGACGCAATCATATTATACGTTACACAATTTAAGTCAGGGTAACCTACATTAACCGAAAAAGTAATCAATCAACCTCCCAACCAGATCTTTTTTTAAAATCATTAATCACCAACTTTAATAATTATTAAGTTAGGGTAACCTACATTTTCTCAAAATCAATTAACCGAAAAAGTAATCAACTGAATGCTCAACCTCCCAACCAGATCTTTTCTTTTTTAAAATCACCAACTTTAATATTATCATACTACATTATATCAAATGATAAAAATTTTTTATATGGACTATTTTTTTTAATTTTGGTTTTTCACACTTAAAATTGTCAAATCATTTTACATTGGCCAGAGTTCGGTATATTCAAAGTTTGTTGTAAAGATTATAAAGTTAGGATATTTAAGGTAATACAATTATACAATGATAAAGTCCTTTGAAAATTTTATGCCATCAATCACATGCAAAATGATAGATACTAAACCAGGAAAATTTGGAAAAATCGTCCCTGCCAGTGATTTTTAAAAATCAAAATTTAATTTTGATTTTGATTGCAATAGTTTATTTAATTGACATTTTTTTTTCTTATGGCAGTCGGTTCTTTACATTATAGTGGTAGATAAAAAAAAAAAAACTTACAGCCAAAAGTACATCAAAGTCACGTGAATGAAAAATTTTAATTTTGGCTGAAATTAAGATGAAAGTTACCAATTAATTCAGGCAAAAATTAAATAGTTCTAATTCTGACCGGAATTAACATGATTTTCAAGCAAAATTATAAACTCGTGACTAAGTAGTGACTAAGTTCTGTATATCAAGCCTTTTTATATAATAAGCAGTTGAGTCTAAAGTTCGGGTATTATTGATTTTTATATAATATTTGGTATATCAAGATTTTATGACATTGATTTTTTAAAAAAAAGTTCACTATATCATGGGTCCGATATATCGAGATTATACTATATTCATTTTAGTAACTTTATTATCTTTTGTTCGCCTTTCTTTTGGAAGGTTTCTTTAATTAAAAACATTAAGGTGGAAATAACTTAGTAGGTTTTCTTTTTATTTTCTTTCTCATTAATTTCATTCTCAAAAAAAAATTTTTTTATGATAGTGGTTCTTTATGTTTTGAAGATGGGGAATTTAGACAGTAAGCTCTTTCTTTTTGTAAATAGAATATAAGAATAACAAAGAATAACAAGAATAATAACTTGGAACTAAACCTGGGGTACAACAATGTTAAGTAGAATTGTCCGATAGAAAATCATTTATTAGATATTTAAAAAGATTTATCATGTCATCAATACATTATAAGTACATTATGAGTGTAATTTAAAATTATGAAATATTAAAAAATAAATTGAACGGTACATGATATAAATTTGAGGTTATCAAATAGCTATAACCTAAAATTTGTATTCAAGGATAAGAAACCTTTATTGGTCCATTGAGACATGACAAAAATTTTATTATCTGGATTTAAAATTGTATAAAATATAAATAATATTGATATTAATATCATGCAAATATTTTTAATGAATAAAATCAAAACATTATAAAATAAAAAATGTATTAAACGTACCAGAAACGTTAAAATCGTAATCAATTTCAGCATTTTTAGGTCATTTTCTACAAGTCAAGTTTCGGAGAGATTAAAATTACCCTTTTCCATTGGGCATTTGAATCCACTTGGTTCAGCAAATAATTTACAAAAATCAGGTTCATGATGGAATGCCACTTTGTTTGGTTCGTTCTTAACATATCCCGTAAATGAAACCAATTGGTTCAATAATTTCGGTCACCTCTTCAGCAATACGAACAGTAACTAATTGACCCACCATAATTGGATTGGGACTATAACTGAATGAAGTAATAGTATTTACATTGTTTATAACCATTGAATTGATCTTGACATTTATGTGGAATTGATGTTACGAGTGATGCGAAAACCAAAAAAAAAAAATACCAAATATGATGATACGGTTCATTTTTATGATCAAAAATTATTTTTTATGTAAATTTATGAAAAAATTTTATGAAAAGGAAATACAAAAAAAATAATCATTATTTGGCTAAATTCTTCTTTTTGTTGATTCAAAAAAAGTAAAAAACAATAAAAATCATTTTATTTCGGAAGTAACCGTATTAAAACTGTGGGTTATGCGAAACTTTTTTAGTTAAACAATAATTCAAAACGAAAACATTGCATGATTACATGTGCTTTCAAAATATTTATCTTCAATTTTCTCATGTGAAATAAAATCAATCCTTTTTTTTCAATATAAAATACATTTAGACTATTATTTATGTATAGTTTCGCGTATTACATTTCACGCGATTTAACTAATTAGACTATTTAAGACAAACAATCTATAACCCAGAGGCTAGTATTATTATTATCCGAAGTCACAGCAAATATATATATATATTATAAATATTAATTTACAAATATGCTTAAAAATTAAAGCATTAATGACCTAAAAAACCTTAATAATGTAATACAAAATACAATAAATACTAGATATATTATTAATCTTAGAAAATATTCAATTCATATTATCTAATAAAGGTTTGCTACTGTTTAGAAACTATTTATTAATAAAATTTTTATGAAAATTAAAAACTTAACATTCTGTCACATGATCGATGTAAAATTTAGATCTACCTCGTAACGGCTAGATTTTAAAATACCAGGTTTCTCTGCAAAGAAGATGCCAAAGAAAATCATTTTTTTTATGTGGAAAAAAGACAATGGCATTGTTTAGCCCATGAACAACTTTTTATCCAATTAAATTTCGAAATTTTATTAGTACTAAACTGTTCTTTCAATCATTATTGATATATTTTTAATTTAGAAATTATTACGAAAGTAAATCTCTTCTATTTTTTCTTATTTCTAAATTAAAGATCGGAATGCTCGGCGCGTAATTTCATCATCATAGAGATTTGTATTCATTTTGCTTCACGACAGCATCATACATAAGAACATATGCAAATAAATTATGATTTTATTCTAACACTATTTTTAGTTGACCAATGTTTTGGGATAATAGTATTAAGAAAATCATCATTACAATTTTTATAATCACGAATGGAAATAATATTGCGAAAGTTAACAGTTAACATGATAAAAAGAGAAATTATTTTAAAAAGTTTTACTTTAAATTGTATTATGAATATTTACAATTTACCAGATATATATTGGTTATGTAGGTTAAGTCGAAGCATATAATTTTCTTTTGGCAAACCGTTAGCGTTAGTGTAGCTTTGTAATAATGTTCTGTATTTTAATCGATCTCAATTTTTTCAGTTCGAATTTAAAACTCCATGTTGTAAAAAAACAATAAAAATGCAAAAAAAAAAAGTTCGTCTACAATACATAAATAACATAACAACATTGAAAATCGGATTTTGTCACATTAACTCGTTATAAAAACAACTAAATTCATAAGATCCGGAGTTTTTTTTTGCGGATAACAATTTAAAGTAAATACGATAAATATTATCAATAATTATTTTGACGACAAATGGATCATGCATAATAATTAAATCTATTCCATTGACTTTATAATCAATATTTTGACTAAAGTTTAGAGCCGGTTTTGCTCTTTGGAACCGGTTTTCAATATTAAAAATTTATAACCTCGTTTATTACTTTCCTCCACTATCAATTGATGACTACTGCAGAATCAATTATATAATTATATTGAATATAACTTATTGAAAATTTCACACGCTTAATTTTGACCCGCTTTTTTTTAAAAAAAAAAAAGTTTTCACGTGGTTTATAATGACTTACATTTGTAATTTTGTATTGACGATGAAATTCGATATCTCAGTTTCAGAAAAAATTTATTCTATTCTTGAAGTGATGATAATCATGAAGAAGTAAACTTAGCTTACAAGATTTATGAGATTTCTTTATCAATTTGGTATTGATTGTACTCTGAATAGAGAAAAATCATTTAATTTCTATTAATAATAATTGAAAAAAATTATTTGAATAAAGAATTTCATTTAATTAGTATATTTTCCAAAATAATAACTATTTGTATTTATTTATCATATATCTATTTCTGATTTTTGTTGTTATACTCATTTCTTGTCCTTTAACCCACCCATACACCTATAAATATTCTTTTCATATTACACATAAGATTCTGACTATTCGTTTTTTATCAATTTACTCCTATATTTATTTATTTGATTTATTATGATTTCNCCTTTTTTGTTCATAATTCAAATTTTCCTGGATTTATCTTAAATTTGATATAAACTCTAAATTGTAAAATTTCCTGTGCTGAATCTCCTTTTATGTTTGTTTCATCAATTTATTATATGTTGGCTCATTCTTTTTGCTATGCCTATTTGTTCAATCATTGGTGTCCTTCCTTTAAGTTTCAGCCTTACGCCCCAGAACCCAAACACTTTGGTTTCCTTCTTCTTTCAATTCACACAGATTCCATTAAATTTCTACAGTATTGGTTGTAAAGAAGCAACTGTTAATGGATTTCATTTAATCCTCCTCCTACAGTGAATTCTTCAGTAAATTTGTCATTTATTATTAAATTATTTGTTTCGTTATTAAAATATCTATCATTAGGTTTATTATCTTTTCTTCTTGGTGTCTTTTTTTTCATCAGTTTCTGCCTGAGTTATTAAGCTTTATTTATGTCCATAAAATGAATCCAAATTTCTCTTTAAAATCATTAAATCTTCATTTTTCTCCAAGTCTGGAAGAGTGTTGTATTACATGGGCTCATAAATAAAGTAGTCAATATAATTCTAGTCTAAACCAAACCAGCCAGATCTGACCAGTCTTTCCTTGCCTGATATGAAGAAGACCTCATATACAGTATAAGGAAGAGAAAAGGAAATTTAAAGGAATTTTAAAAAAAAAATACCAAACCCGCCAGATAGAAGATATTCAACTAACTGACTGGTATTACTGGTTTCCTTGCCTGATATGAGGAAGACCTCATATACAGTATAAGGAAGATAAGAGGGAATATTTGTTAAAAAGGATAGAGAGAAAATAAATTTTGAATAATAATTAGGTAGTAATCCTTCTTTCTGATAATGTATTTTTAAAATAAGGTGAATGAGCTCCAAGGATAGGAAGGATAGGATTGAAAAATGAAATAAAAGAGTTTATTTCTTTAAAATTCATATGATAAAACATCTTACTTTGGAATTTTGGAGGTATTTATATAATTAAAAATATTAAGAATATAAAAATGAGTCAAAATTATCAATAATATAATAATANATTACATTACGCAAAATTNCGATCATTGCTATTTGTTCACATGAAAAGTTTGTCAATGACTCATGATTTCTCCCTAATATTCAAAATTCGCAACTAATTGTCGCAATATGTATTAACCTGTTGTAGCCCATTCATCATAATAATCAGACTTATGATTATTATTTTTTGATTTCATGGAATAAGATGTATCATCTGATTTCTTACTAATCATATTTTCGCATTTCAAATTTACAAATCTCAATGCTGGCAATATATATTTATTGTATGATGGTTTCATCACAAAAAAAAAAGTAAAAATTTTTTCATTTTTGTTTCTACTTTAGATTAAATTGAAAAAAAAATATCATATATAATTTCTTTTTTTTTTAAAAAAAAAAAATCGTTTATTTAAACCATCAAATTTATAATTTTTTGAATTTCAGAATTTTAACTGAATTATACTTATTGGAAACTTTCATTAAAATATAATTTTGTCGTGTTTATTTAAAGAGTACATATATAATATATTAAAGTAATTTATATACTGTATATTAATAGCACATATTAAAAGATGATAATAGAGTTAATGGTAATTGATAAGCTAATTTAACTTTTCATCTGGTCATTTTTTCATCTATTTTATAAATTTGAAAAAGACTATAATACTCCTAATACCTTAATATAAATAGATATTATTAAGATGGTTTTGGTTATTATAAACATTCAATCTTAATTATAATTAGTTTTATTTTTATATATTTTTGTCGTGAAACTTAAGCTTCTTGTGATGTAAATGAAACTTCCAAAGCTGAGTTTAAATTATCCATTGGAAAATCCCATAAATCCCGAGAAACGAAAAAACAAAGTCGCGTCCCAAAAAGGAGTTCCTTTTTTTTGGTAAAAAAAAAAAAAAAAAAAGAGTAAACTAATAGGGAGGTTAGTGTAATGTAGTGTTATTGATCATTAATTTTGATTTTTAATTTTTTATATTAAATAATGAAATAATGAAATAAAATATTTAATTTGACAATTTAGAGTTAAGTACAATTAGTACAATTCCGTAAATTTAGTCGCGATTTATGCGATAGTTTTATTTTTTTGACAATTATTACAAGAAATATTACAAAAAAATCATTTATTTGCTTAGAATAGTAATATTTAAAACTGACATCTAATCAAGTATTATAAATAACTAATTTAAGAATTTAATTCGTTAAGAACTAAAAATATAGTTATTGGAAAATATTTATTATCATTATTTTTAATTTTATTTAGCGATTTGTATATGGATGGAATATAAAGAGACGAAAAAAAAGCATTTGACTTGTTATTAGAATCTGAGCAAAGTGTATATTTATACGTTGGTAAAGTTGAAAGATGGAATCTAATATAATATCCATCGTTTTTTTCGTTAATAAGAGCGTGATAGTGGCAAATATATTATACACACTAACCAAAAAAAGCCAAGTCCACTCAAAAAATGAAAGATATCGTCATGTATTAATTGTAGCTTAGAATGACAATAATTATTCATAGTTGGATTGAAAGATTATCTATTACACGTGTAATTAATAAATAATTTAATATTTAATCACTTAGTAATAAACTTGATCATATATAATTATTACTCATATTTATAAACTAATTATGTTGAGTCATCAACGATAATAAATCACAAAAAAAAAAAAAAAAAATTTCAACATATAAATACCCTTCCTTTCTATTTCTCTTCACTTTATTCTCGCTCTGCTCTCTCTATTAACCTTACTAAATTGGTTATTACATTAAAAATGTAATATCACAATATTAAATAGATAAATAAATGGAAAACGGAATACTTTACAATTTGAATAGTGAGCCCTTTTCTCTTCTTTCTCTTATTATGATATATATTTTTTTTTAAAAAAAAATTGAAAGTATTAAAATTAAATAACAAATAATATTTTATACATTATTTAGCCACACTTTTCAAGCAAAAAAAAAAAAGACTAATGGCCACTCTTGAGCCTAGATATATTGCACACTACTAAATAAATCCACGATTTTGAATAATATTAATGTTCATTAATTTTTTTTTTTAGTTTTACCGTAATAAATTAAATGAAGATTTTTTTCTATTTGGTAAGTTAAATCAAGCATTCGTTGAATAATCTTTATATAATTGTATTTCGTTTTTTAGGATTTGCAAATTGGTAATTTCTAGATTTAAATGTGGTTTTTAGCAGATAGGTAAGTATCACCCTTTATTCTACCACTTAGGATAGTTTCTACCTTTACCCGAAAGTTACTAGTGGCGGTAGGGTAAAGGGGGCCTTCCACTAGGGCTAGTTGCAACTGTAGACGACCTTGGTTCGTTGGAAACGTGACGAACCCATAGCATATGCCCATGTCTCCCGGCTGGTCTAGGTTGCAGCTTATTTATGATTTAAATTAGATTAGTTTATCAGATGAATTATCAATTGAAATTTCTCGTGGATCATATATAACGAAAAGATATGATGAATTAAGGTGAGCATTAAATTTTACTTTGTTTTTTCTCTATTATTTTAGTAGTGTGCATCTATCTAGGCTAAAGAAGCTAAAATATATGTAAAGTTGATTATATCTTTAAAATTAATTTATCAATAAAGTATATTTTTATGAATTTTGCAAATTATTATAAACTATTATTATTTTTATTGCAAGAAAGATTTTAAATGCTTAAATAACGCTACATATTTAGAGTATATTGATGAAATATTAAAATTTATAAATAATTTGAAGTAATTCAAATTTATATTTTTATAAATTATCTTATTTCTAATCGTTAAAAACATATTATTAAAAATTATTATATGTTTAGAACATGCTGACTGTACCAATATAAAAAATTCTCCCTCTCTAACATTTTATAAATTTTGAAAATACTTTATTATCATACAGAATTTTTTTATATTCAGAAAGAGTATAATACTCCATCCGAAAAAAAAAAGAAATTTTTCTATGTTGTTAAAAAACTTTTGTCGAAATTTTATGTAGTCCCTTTGATCTCATCATTGGCATGGCAAGTAGTTACCTGTAATCTGTGTCAACCGTTGATTGAAAAGATTTTTAATTCACATTAAATATAAAATATACCATTTGATAAGTTTTTCTTTAAAGAATAATATTTTAAGCAAATGGAAATGGAAAAATTGAGTCTGGAGCTAGTGGTGTAAATAAAATTCCACAAAAAAAAAATAATAATTATAAATATTCACTTTTACAACTAACATACTTTTAAAAATTTCCACGAGAACAAATTATCAAAAAATTAGCGCAAGCGTAGTAAAATGCGCAGTAAATATATCATTTACTGTGCAGAACGATTATTGGTGGGTTTCTTTTGGTTAGATCGCAGTCACCAAAGAGATATTATTTTATTATTTGGGTGAACGGATAAAAATTAGTTAAAGTAAAAAGAAATTTCCAATATTATATCATCTCAAGACACTAAACAATTAGTGAACTATCCCTCTCCCAGTCCTCTCCCCTCCATTCTCTGTAAAGAATGGTGAAAGTAAGGTATAACCTAGTTTCTTCAGATTTGTCTTATGTTGATATAACAAATATGCACTTTGATTTATCTTTTCTGATATGGATTATTCACGACCAAATCGATCTACGAAATAATATTTAACATGAATAGTAATTAATTTATATCAATTATTTTAATAAAACTAGAATTTAATTTAAACTTGTTCTGAATAGTAACTATTTTCCGGAAAATAACCGGTTTGTTGCTATCATGATTATATATTTGATTGGTACAGGTACGACGCACACCTGCGTTGTAGTAAAGGTGACATGCAAAGTTGCTGGCGCATGTTCCGCATATTTGTTACAATGTATAGTACCTCTGTATCCTTTCCATCTTTTATGATAAAATGCTTCAAATACTTAAATGGCACTTCCATTATCAATAAATAACCTTTCGATAAGGATCTTCCAACGGTCTTTTGTGTTAATTGAAAATTCTTAACAAACATATGAAATAATTTTTCGTATTACCAACAGAAAATTCTAGACTAGTATAATGGATAAACTATTATATTTCTTGGTCGAATAAGAGATGGATTTCTTTGTACAAAAATTTGTAATAAATGAAAAGAAGTTATCATTGTAAAATTATGTGTTTTTAAATTATAAAATATTACCTTAGATTTATACTCTGAAAATTACCTGCCATATTATTATTTCACACATTAAATACAGGATGTTTGGAATAAATTTTTTGGAGAGCTGACCAAATAAACAAGAAAAATTTTAATTTTTACACATTATTCACAAAGGAACGAGTTTTAAATGATATATATATATACAACAATTATAAATATAGATGATACTTTAAACAGACCTTTTTTAAAATATTGGATGGTAGGAAAAAGATTTTGGAAAGGAAATAATCTTATAAAACTTTTATTTATTTGAATATAATTGTTGTATTCATATTAACTTTTTTTTTCAGCATTACTATTATATTATAATATTTAATAATAAATTTCCTAAATGATTGTACATATATTTAAAATTAAATATATATATATTTATAAAAAATTTTATTTGTTAATTATTTAAAAATTTCAAATAAAATATTACAGTCTTGTTATATATATTATATTATTAGTAATATCAGTATTTCTAGTTATATTTATTTTTATATTTCTAATATATTCTAAATAAATTATTAATTTTACTATCTTTATCAAATATTGCTTATTACTTTATCTGATTCATTTGTTGTTGTTTTTAATCTTATGTTTTCATACATTTCCAAAATATTTTCTATTAATGCCAAATTTCTGTCATTATGTCATTTCCATACATGTGCTTTTACAGTACTTTTCTCTCCCACAAATATACATTTCTTCTGTATAATATCTTCCTTTCTAGATAGAATTTGACGAATTATCANTTCCTAGTNATTAATATACANATTAATAAATAATTTTCCAATTAGAATTGTTTTTACATGATCTCTAAAAGCTGACTGTATTATCTGCAAATATATAATATCAACGCATCTGATGGAAAATCCATAGCAATTGCCTTGAGATTACAACAGCAAACAAATTGTTCATTGTGAAGTTCTGATTCTTTTTTTTTCACTCTATTCCCTCTTTTCATTATAATTTTTTTGTTTTGAATGATTTCGTTTCTATTTTTTTTTCTCTATCCTTAATCCATGCAACACCATTTTTTATTTCGTGTCTTTAAGGAAACATGCTAATTTGTTTGTTTTCACATAAATCTTCTGTTATTGTAGTTCTTCCATTATCATTAAGTTCTTTAAGGTTGTTTGNTGTTTCTTCTTCATAATTTATTTTCAATTTCTTCTTTTTTTTATATCTTTTGGTCTCTTTCTCTCTGAAAATATGGAATACCTTTTAATAATCTTATCTTCTAGGTCTGTAGATCGTTTTGATTGTCTTCTTTTTGCTGTTCTTTGTTCACTTTACATATCATTACAGAGCTACCTCCACGTTATGATAAAATACTAAGGATGAAAGTAAAGGGGAATTCTAATCTAAACCAAACCGCAGATAGGAGAGATACTCGACTATCTAACCGGTCTTTCCTTGCCTGATACGAGAAAGACTCTATATACAGTATAAGGAAGATAAGAGGAAGTTTAAAGGAATTTAAAAAAAATCAAACCAGCCAGATAGAAGATACTCGACTATCGGCTGGACCTTCCTTGCCTGATACGAGGAAGACTCTATATACAGTATAAGGAAAGATAAAGAAGGAGGTTAAAGGGAGAATCTAGTTTTAAGAGAAAAAAATAAAATTATAGAAAGAGAGAAAAGTTTATAGAGAGAGAGAAAAGTGTTCATAGAGAGAGAGAAAGTGTTCATAGAGAGAGAGAGAGAAGTTTAAAAGTTTAAAAGTTTGAAAAGAGAATCCAGTGAATCTAGTTTAAAAAAATAGTAGGTATTTATATTTTACCTTTTATAAAATTTACAAAGGATGTGTCATGAGAACCTATTATAAGTTTACTACTTAATTTAGATTTATTTGTTTATTTTTATTCCCAAATTTATAATCATGGGCTAATGGGCTAGCCAAGTAAAGCATAATGGTACATATGAGTCATAATACGCGTTATGTATTAGTATATAATTATGTAATATTCGCGAAATATCAGAACCAGTCATAATGAAATTTATAAAAAGGATGAGTGTACTACCATTGATCGCCATGTGTTACTATGAGATAATAATCTATAATTATAATAAATAATTACAAATATAATAAATGAACGCAGTTTCAAAGCCTTTGCGTCTTTGCTGTTTGACAATAATTATGATATTACAATTGTTTGCCACGTGCAATCCACGTGATTCACATATTCACGCAATTCGAGTAATTCGAGCGAAAAAAATCAATACTTATTCAAAGTCATATATTATTTTAACAAATTTTAAAATTATTTAGAAGAATTTAAGTTAAATTAGCATTTTCTATATAATTTTTTTAAAAAGAAATTTTTTTCTTCCATTTATAAAATACAAAATGCTACAAGCCTACAATTATAATTGCGATATCTATAACCCCATATAATGATCCAATTATAATTTTCATTTTAATGGTTGTGGTTGAGTGATATTAATACTAGAATCAAATGTATTAACCCAAGTATAATTCATTACATTCAATATATTTATGGGATTAATTTGAGTATTTGATCGAGAAAAAAAAGGGGAATTATTTTATTTTATTTTTATTTTTATTTTTAAGGTGTACAGCAAAGATACAGGAAAAGATTAAGAAGACAGATAAACCATGGTAAACCCGCTATATATAATCGCTACTCTATATCTATGTCTAGAAAAACCTGACAGCTGCTACTCTTTAAGAGATATTAGCCTAAGCTACTGTCGAGGGATCAGGGAAAAATTAATATGATCGAACCGCGTTATCCTTTCAATAAAAAAAAAA
>QKYT01000360.1:30397-52606 GCA_003550305.1 Glomus cerebriforme | reverse complement strand
TTCCACCTATCCAAGTTGCTGTATAAATTTCAGAACATCCACCTTTAGTTAAATATTTAATATTTTGTAAATTATTGTATGGGATCCATTCAACTATCTTATCTGGGCTTAATGTTTCTAATTGACATTTTTGTATTAAATCATCAATGTCANCATTTCCAGATGTCCAATTTGAAAAATTCATTTTCAAATAATTCCGAACACAATATTCACAATATAATGTTGCTAAACATTCATTTTGACAATTTTCACAAATTCTTTTTATTCCTTCATTATCAAGAATTTTAAAATTGTCATAATCTATATTTAATAATTTTATTACTTCTGATTTTTCACCATTTGTAAGAGATTCATCAGCAAGAATAGTTTTTGTTTTAAATTCATGTTGTTTATCTAGAGTATCATAAATAGTAGTATCCATTAATGTATATACTCTATTAAATACAGCCCAAACAATATCTTTTCGAATAGCAGTCATAATGTGATTTTTAATTTTGTTTAAAGAAATATTAAAAATTTTGAAAAAGTTGTCAGGGCGAGTCTAAAAGGATTTCTAACTCCGAAATTGTACAAATATATCGTATAACCTTTTGTACAACAAATAAAATTTTTTTTTTGGAAATTGAGAGCAGATCATGTTAATCATTTTACGAAAGCAAGGAATAAATTTGAAAAGATATATTATAGTATATCATTCAGTAATATTAATATTAAAATTTCAAGAAATTTGAATAAGAAAATTTAAAATAGAAATAATAAAATTGAATATTACTTAGTTTAAAATATCTCAAAGCATGAGTTTTAATATATTAAATTCCAATATTTGAACCAAATAAATTATGTAATTCCTATTATAATTATGAATTTGTGTTTAGTGTTAGTGTAAAATCATTCAAGTATTCAAACACTTCCTGACAACAAGAATTTACGTAGTAATAAAAATAACTTGATACGTTGAATTTTATTTAATAGATTCAATGATCGAATAATTAAAAAAAAAACAAAATAGTTTATCATCAATATTACAATATTCGTCTTTAATATTATTCAGAATAGATTTGTGAAATTGTTAACAATAATTATTTTAAGGCAACAAGAAAAAAAGAAAATAATAATTAATGTTAAACTATAATCCTAAATGATTTGACATTTTTCATTTACAAGAAAATCCAAATAGCACATTCATTTCAAATGCCAGTTAGTAGTCATTTGTAATTTGATACGAGAAGTTTAAAAAAAAAGTTAAGTATTGCAAACTTGAATTAAACTTAGAATATTATTTTACCCATATGTAAAAAAAATATAGTTTGCTTTAATAAGAAAATTATAAACTAGTCTAAAATTACGTAATTGAAAATAATTTTTCCATTAATAAAATTTTTGTTACACACATAAAATAAATATTTAAATTATTTATCAAATGACTTAAAGGACTGGTCATTTGATATGACATAAATAATCAAAAGTATATCTTTATTTCACATTAAAATATCAATTAATGAATTAAACTGAAAACAAACTGTTGTGTTCAGAAGAAAAATCAAGTAACATTGATAAAAAATANGAATTGATTTGACTGGTCAATTCCATTATATCACATAATCCAAAATAATCTTGCAGATTTTTGTCTTTCACGGATTTTGGCTCTTAAAAGGTAAAACATTTTAACTTTGGATCACAAAATTAGTGATAAACTTGCTCCCCCTAATGCTTCTTTGCATGATTATTCAAAGTACAATAATATGAATAATTTCCTTTAGAATAAACTATCATAGAAGATAATGAGGACATAAAGTATTAAACGTCAAAACTATTATAATTTTTTTTGATAAATTTCCAAACGACATCGTTTAAATAATGAACTAGATCGTGGAAATGAAAATATTGATGATAATATATTCAATTTTTATTTTTTATTAGTAGGTGAAGAAATATTATCATCTTGAAAATTTGTAAGTTAATGGAGTTTCTGATGAGATATTTTTTGATGAGATTGAATAAGAAATAGAGGTGATTTTAATTTGTGGTCTTTGTATTTTTATTTCGTAAAATTAAAATTTTGTTTTAAATATTAAATTTTAATAATCAATTTTATAAGTTTTGATGATTTTTTTTTATTGATTGAAAAAATTAGTCGCAGGTTTCCCAAAGGATATTTATATTATTTTTAGCGCGTTATTATCCTAAAAAAAAATCCCTCATGATTATTATATGTAATTTATACGGTACATTTCGAAATGGTAGAATAGAACAAGAATATTCCTAATAAAGGTTTAGTGACAAACTATTTTTATGAATACAGATTTTCCTTTTTTGAATAATTCCAGCCAGAATTATTAAATAACATCGGGCCTTATAGATATCGACCTATTTGAATTTTTTAACTTTATAAATATCCAAGAAACTCCATATACACTATGGACGTTAAGTATGACGTTAACAAGGACAATTTCAGATATTATTTATAAAATTGATGTAATGGTCAAAGAAAATACAGCAGAAAAATAATGAAATTTTGGAAATATTATTAAGTACTGTTATGTGCTGGACATTTTTACTCAAAAAGTCAATTTAAAGTATTTAAAGTATAGATGGCGAAAATATGCATGTTCCGCATGACCGCAAAACTGTCAAGTGATCTGGGTATCAGATTGCATTTTAATGAAAGGAAGATTAGAAAGATTGTAAAGATAAAGAATTTTTTTGCGTAATTGGTGAAATTGGTTTGTGATTATTTAAAAATAAACCTTCATTATCCAAGCGATAAATTATGCGATCTTCATGTTAATGAAGACACGAATTAAATGTCGCAATATAAATAATCGAAATTGCCTCTGATGTTTTCAAAAGTGTGCCAGTCACAAACTGAAACTACTGCGCTGTTAATAATATTGGAATGCCTTATTTGACATTAAATATTCCTGTTTATTGAATGGAATTCATATCAATATGTTAATTTGAGCAGTCAATTGATTTCGGCATATTGCATTGTGGCGCAGGTGTTATGAAAAGATAATAGAAAAGAATTAAACGAAAAAAAAATAAAGAATAACTCTTTTTATTCCTTATTTTTGATATTTGATATGTTCGTGAAAGAGGTTAATAAGTTTATTTTTACTTTTTGAGTTTAAAGCGTTACATTGCATAAATATAGTGTACATTTGACCTGAATTTTTTCAATTTAAGCCGGCATTATGAATTTGGCCAGAATTATAATTCAAAGATCGTCAATTTTAAACCAGTTAGAATTTATTTGACCGACTGTACATATATTTAATGGTAAGCTGCGCTATAATTTATATTATATCTATGTTGTAAAAATTAGGGGGTTACATGCGCAGTGACTGTTATCCTTTTTTATAGTGATTCATTCTAATATTGTATAAAGAAAAGTTTTGTTAATCCATTAAGGCTATAATTAGCTGATCGCAAATCAACAATAAATTAGATCGTCATTAAAATTCATACAAGATCAACTACTGATCAACTCCTAAAAGTAGTTTTAAATACTTTGATCTTTTGAAATTTCGAATTTATAAAATTTATAACCATATCATTAACAACATTTTTTTTTAAAAAAAAACTAATTGAAGAAAATGTTTACGACCATATTTTTTGTCATTATTTTCGGTATCATTTATTATGCTCGTAAAATTAATAAAATACCAAAAGAAACAGAACATATTCCATATGTTTCAACATTATCTGTAGTTTGGGCAATAATGCGGGGTAAGCCTCACGATGAAATTCAAGATTTAATTCGCAAATCATCAAAAGGTCATGATATTTTTGTAGTATGTATACTCTGCGTTAATTTAGTTATTGCAATCATTTTTTATATTGAAAACTTTTCTTCTTTTTAGAATAAACTTGGTCCACGCACGTATATAAATATCCTAAATCCTGATTATGCTAAAGACTTATTAATGCAATCAGGTAAGTGTATGTTTATCAAAATTTTTTTTTTGATTTCAACTAATAAAAATTATTTGTAGAGGATATTGCTCCAAAGTTCACATATAAATCCGGAAATCCTATGCGTGAATTTTTTGGAAATGGAATGATATTTTCTAATGGTGATGTATGTACAAATTTAATATATCTTCAATAAGAATTATTTGATTGTTTCTAAAATTAAACAATTTTACAGTTATGGAGAACTTATAGAAATTTAGCGAATCCTATTTTTAATCTTGCGTTATCTCCCGAAATGGTTGGTGAAACAATAATTGACTTTTTTGCTTTCATGCAACAAAATTTAAATCGACCAATCGACGTCTTCGAAGTTTCGCAACGTATTACAATTGAAGTGTTGGGGAAATTAGCTTTTGGATATAAATTTGGCGTAAGCATCAAAAAATATCGATTTAAATTATTTTTTTTAATCATCGTTGATAACCTAAAAAAATTTTAGTGTTTAGAATCTGAAGAAACTCCTCAAATAATAAAAGCTTACAAATTTGTTATTGCAAATGTTGAATCTGTTTACCGTTTGATATTTCCCTGGATTAATAAATTACCAACAGAGAATAACAGAAAATTCCATGAAGCCAGTGATGAATTTAATGAGTTCATTTATAATATTATAGAAACAAAAAGAAATGAAATCAAAAATAATAGTGCGAATTATACTAATAATGGTCATGTTGATTTATTAACGAGTATGTTAGAACTTAGCAAACAGGAAGGAATACATATTGATACAAAACAATTAAGAGATGAGATGGCAACTTTTTTTGTTGGAGGTCATGATAGTAAGTTTGAATTAAATTTTTGTTATTTAAATATTAGGAAATTTAAATAATGTTTATTTTGTAAATAAATTAGCAACTTCATTATCATTAAGCACCACATTTTATTATCTTGCAAAATATCCGGTAAGAAATTTGATTTTTTATTAATTTTATTTTATTTTGTTTAAAATTTTAAATATTCTTGATTCAAAATAAAAGGAAATTCAAGAGAAAGCACGAGCAGAAGTAATTAGTATTCTTGGCAATGAATCAGTTATACCAACTTCAGATCAATTAAAGGTATCTAACTATTCAAATCAATTTTATATTCATATTCTACGATTCTTTTTATTAACATTAATTATATACATTTTAGGAAATGAAATATATTTATGCAATTATTAAAGAATCCTTACGTATAATTCCACCAGTACCAATGATAAATCTTAGAATATTAGAAGAACCAATTAAAATTGGCCCATATATTATACCAAAAAACGTATTATGTACAGTAAATATCTGGCAAATTCATCATGATCCAGAAAATTGGAAAAATCCTAAAGAATATAATCCTGAAAGATTTTTAAAGAATGAGAAAAGAAATCCATTTTCTTTAATTCCGTTCTCTACTGGTCCGAGAAATTGGTATTATTATCATTATAAATTTATAATTTGATTTTATTAAATTTATTTTAAAATTAACATTTTCAAAAAAAAAATGTAGCATTGGACAAAATTTTTCTTTAATGGAACAAAGAGTTGTTCTTTCAATGATGTGTAAGTATTTATACTTTATTACATGATTGATTATTATAATAAGAATTTTAATGATTTAATTATTTATTTTATAGTGCTCAAGTATAATTGGACACTTCCTGAAAATAGCATTAATAAGGATAAATTGATATTAGCACCTCACTTTTTATTAAGACCTGTTGATCTAAAACTTATATTTACTGAAAGAAATTAAATAAAATATGCAAATGGAAAAGAATCATCTTTACGCAATGCTGTTTATTACATGATTTTGAAATAAATTTGATTGGCTAATTGTATCCAATTTATTTATTACTATAAAACCTGTTGTTATTATCTGTTGTTTTTGTTATATAAAATATATTTTAATGAAAAAAAAATAAACCCTATTCATTATTGAAGTAATATTAATGAAGAAATATTCCATAATGCAGTTTTTGTTGCTGTCCTACTAGTTCTGTCCTGCCTGAGGTGATTGTCTATTGTTTGACACATATGATATACCTGATATACCAAAATTTTTATGTCTGAGTGTTTCAACCCCTAAAATAAGCTATTTATATATGCCTGAGTGAGTGTTTTGCTTCACCTGATATCTAAAGTAAACTATTTATTTGTTTATGTCTAAGTGAATGTTTTGACTTTATACATATTACTTATACTATACCTAAAATAAAGCTATTTATTTCAAAGTGGGGATGATATAATGGATGCAATAAAGGATATTGGAGAAACATCTGTTGCAAATCTTGGCGAATGATCAAAAAAATCCAAGAAGATAATATCCATCTTAAAAGGCATTACCAATTGGTTACATTAGGATCCCGAAATATATATAAAAAGGTGCGTATAATGAACCAAAAAAAAATCATAATCTTTTCTTTTTTGGACAAATTATGATAATATCAGCCGAAATTTATTACTTATTTTAGTAACTGACTGACATTACCGTAATTCCGGCCCTGAAAAAATGCGTACAGCTAATAGTAAAATTTTTTTGGTTAGACCTGACCTCTGTATGCATATTTTGGAGTCCTGTTACATTTCATTTGGCCAATAAGTGGCGAATTATTTGTTCATATTTGTACAGTCACGTCCAAAAGTGATGCCAATTTTGCATTATATAACAATACACCGATTTATGTTATTTATACCCTTTTTTATTATCTCAAATGTTTTTTCCATAATTTTCATGAATTGATGGATGAGTTTTACAGTTAAAATAATGATGTCACTTTGTACCAAGTTGTCTCCTCAAGTCAAAGGAAAAATACTAGCATATATGAAAATTTTAACGCTACACAAATAGCAAAAAAAATGGGACGTGACCCTATCATGATTACATAATATGTTGATTTATCAATACAAGGAGACAGGAAATATTAAAAATTTACCATGATCAGGATGTCCGACTGCTCTCAATTCTGTTGAAATAAAATGCACTTATAAGTAAGGTTGAAGAAAACTGATGTGTGTCTTTTAATGTTGTGGGCAAAACTAAAACCTATCTGTGGATGAAACCTCTAAAACTGGGCAAAACTAGTTTTACCACAAGTATAAAATCTGAAACCTCTGAAACTTCCAAAATTTCCATAACCCCTGAAATCCCTCCAAAATTTCCATAACTTCCGTACTTCTATAACCTTTATAACCTTTTCATAATTTCCATAACTTCTAAGACCCTTCCAAAAACTTCATAACTCCTTAAATTTCTTACTCAAAAAGGAATTGATTGACCGCATTTTTGTTATATATTAGATAAATAACACATACAGTATAACACAACATGCGCAATACGCAGTATTTTTAATTGCACACACTATTTATCCATTTATTCTATTATATCATTTAATTTTTTACCCATTTCCATTTAATATTTCATTAAAATATGTCAGATGAAAAATACCATAATGAAACCAAGTTAGATAGCTTGCTAAAAGAGAAAAATTTTGATGGTAGACCAAAATCATTTGTGTGGGGAACTTATGCTTTACAAGGTAAAAGAGTTTCAGGTGGTCATTATGAGGCCACCTGTCAATACTGTAATACATATTGGCATAAAGGCTCTCCTTAAGTTTTAGAAGCACATTTTGCAAATGATTGCTTAAAAGTTCCAATAGAAATAAAACAATTATTTCTAAACAGACTTGCTGCAGGAGCTGAAACTTTTGTATTAAATAAAAAGCAAAAACATACTGAATACTCTGAACAAAATCAACAAAGAAAAATAATAGAATTTTATGAAAGCTCAAAACTCTCTCAAGAAAAAAATCATGAAATTACTCAATCATATATGAAAGCTTTTGTTGATGTGGTATACCCTGGCATATTATTGAAACCCCTTTTTTATAGAATTATTAAAAACATTACATCTAGGATATATGCCTCCTTCAAGAGAAAACCTCTCTAGTGGACTTTTAGTGCAAGAAATGGCTGTTGCAAATCAACAGATAATTAAAGAGTTAAAAAACTCTATAGATTTAACTTTAAGTAAAAAAAATTTTTAATAAAATTTTTTAATACAATTATTTAACTTTATTTACTTTTAAAAATTTTCAAAGCATGTGATGGGTGGACAAGTACAGCAAATGAATCTATTTGGAATTTTCTTATTCATATACCTAATCATAAAGAATATTTATGTTGTCTAAAAAACTTATCAGAAGAAAGTCATCTTTTTAGTGAAAAAAATGGAAGAAATCATTGAACAAATTGGGCTCGAAAAATTTTCTGCTGTAGTATCAGATGCAGAAGCAAATATTTAAAATGCTCACAAGATAATTACAGAGAAATATCCCAATATCCTTAATGTTTGTTGCATTGCTTATGCAATTATGCAATACTCCTTCTGCAAATAACATTTTAACCTGATGCAATACAATTGTAACTTTTTTCAAACGAAGTCATCATGGAGGTTGGTAATATTTTTAATTTTTTATTAAAAATATTATTTATTTTGTTTGTAAATAATACTTAAAATTTTTAATAGGTGAAGCTTTAAAAAAAGAGGCCAAAGTTTGTAATGTAAAATGGAGGAGGATTAAAATGATGGGTTAATACTCGTGGCATACTAAATTTGATTGTGTTGATTCTATTAAATGGCATAAAGAAGTCTTAGAGAAGATATTTATTATGTAATTTATTTGTTTATTTGTTTGTGATTTTGTAATTTGTATTATATTAATATATTTATTAATTTATTATTTTATTTATTGTATTAATTTAAATTAAATTTTCAGGTTGATTATTCAAATATTCTTCCACAGGCAGTTTAAGATCTCATGTCTTTTTTGGTGATGTTTGTGCATTGGCATTTGTTTTGCATCCTATTAAAAAAGCAATCTTAAAATTAGAATCACAATCATGTACACTGGCTGATTGTTTTCTTGGGTTAGCTCAACTTGGAGCTGCTATCAAAAAATTACCTAAATATGATTATTTTACTTTTCGCTGCCAATGTATTGCAATATTTAACAAATATTATACCAAGAAATTTTAGCAAACAATATTCACTCAAACTCATCTGCCTATCACATAAAATAAATCATGTGAATTGGATTACATTCATGTCATAGAGAAATATACTAGATAGGTTTGAAATAACATCAGCGCTATACGATTTCATCTGCTTGATCTTGTTTGTTCCTATCCTCACAAAAACCTTGTATATATTTCTTGCTTTTTGGGTTTTCTTACGCAAATTTATTTCTGTAATACCTGGAAGATGCATGGTATGCTTGACTCCTAGCCGTTGGATCAGTAACTGATGAATCTTAAGATCTAATATCTCTAACTCTATTTTTGAATCCTTCAGTATATTTATACCAACATAAAATTTTGTCTTGATTTGCCTTTGTAACATATGATGGAACTTGTCACCTGATCATGCATAATTATTTGGTTTGATTGACTCCCTTATTCTGCATGAGAATTATCCTCCAAAAATCCTAGCGAAATCAAGAGTTCCTCTCTTCCTCTGGGTCATCACTTTTCCCAGATTGTTTTTTCTATATTAGATATTATCCAGAGGCTAGAGTCAAATTCTTCTCTAATCAGTTCAATGGTTATGAGACATGAAGAGCATAAAGGGTATTTTGTTCCTGCTCATACAAGGTGCTTCTCAAGGCATATTCTATGAAAGTATGCCCACACATCATTAGTAAATGCCTGAAGTCAACTTAGAATATCTTTTTTTCACAAAGATGGCATGGATTAAGGTTTGGAAGATCTTTCATACTGGGTACAGATGCAATGTCTTGATTTTCATAGGTAATTTAGTGTGTTTCAAGCTGGAAAACTTCCATAACATCTGTTTGGATTTCACTTGTAGAGGTTTGCTGGTCATAATACATTTCTTGGAAGTCGAGGCTAAGCTAAAAAAAATCATTAATCTGAATTATTTTAATCATTGGAACGAGAATTCCAAATTAACACACCCATCTTGTTTTCATCCACCATGATTGTTGCAAAACATGAATGTCCCTGGATCTTCATTGATCATCCAATTTACTGATCTAATTGTCTTGCATTAGTATGCAAGCCTCTAAACGATCAAAAAATATTAGCATGCAGATTCCAGAGGAATCATACAATCACCCACATGAAAAATATTTGATTGCATTAAGTGTCTTAACCTTTTATTTATAATTCATTAATGCTGGGCGTTGTACTAATAAATACAAGAGATTGGGACTTTGCGCATTATTCATGTTAAAGTCGCTTCTATTCTACCTATGGCCCACCCTTTATAATCTACCTCTATAGTCTATAACCCACTGACACCCGCTATATTATTATACAGACACCCTGGAATGGAAACCAGGTATTAGTCCTGCCTACTTACATAGTTCATGGTCAGAGATACAGTATAGCTGGCGAAGTTATCATATTCCTTCTCTCGAAGCTGTACTAGCTAACAAAATGTCCTGTTCATGTGATTGAGGGGGCTGTTGACGTGAATAGACTTTTGTTCCGTCTTTGAATGAAATGAAAAAGGCGGACTCTTCCTTGCAAATTCTCAGCCAAGACTTGTTCGTATATTTCTCTAATCGTGAGAGAAAAAAAAGATCTCGTCAGCCGACACTTCATTCTGCGACACGTCGTGAGTATGCTGTTCCTATTTGCTTATTTGTAAAGCTTCGGAAGAACTGTAATAACGAAGTTAAAAAATAATGCCCTATTATTTCGGCATGAATTTTTCCGATATCGCACAATTTCGCATGATCTGTTTGCTGCTTTTATTTTCTTGCCACGACAGACATCCACATTCACCAATCAGGTAGGTCCTCATGATATTTTTTGCATATAGGGAGATTTTCAAACCTTTTTTTCGTAATAGTAGTCTATTTGATGCTTACTCCCTGTAAATATAGTAAAGATTAATTCTAAACATAGGTCGTGAGTCATGTGAGTCAGAACAATAAGATTTGCACGGGTTTTGCTAGAATCTATAAAAAATAATTGTTCCGGAGTGTGTATAGCAACCGTGTAAAATTAAATTGAATAACAATTCAATGCCTTTCGGCTAATCGTTTTTACTTTCGATATGGGTAAAGCTTTATTATATAATTTATTCAAGATACGCTAGATACTGTACATCATTATACTTTTAATACATTACAAATTTACAATAGATAGATTACTTCATAAGATAATGCAGAACATATAACTTGTGTATACTAATTTTCATCTGAAAGAAAAAGAAAATAGTTATAAAAAAGTTTAAAGTAAAAAAAAAAAAGCGAATTTCACACGTACCAACTTCAAATTCAGTAATGGTCCCGTCGAACTCTACACCCCATGCCACCCGCGGTTTATTCTCTAAATAATTCCCAAGTGGCCATAATAAAAGATTAATATGGTCCCACTCAAACATGCGACCGTAACAGTCAAGAAAAAGCATTCCATAGTCACGTTCCCCCACAATAATGATGTGGTTAAAGCCAAATTCTTTAATACTTTCCATATATTCAGTATGATATGATTCTTTGCTCAAGATATCAAGTCCAACAGATGTTGCAATACGATGACGGTCATATTCATTCTTGATCTTTTCGACTGCCATGATCGAACTATTATGTGCATGTGATGATTCATGTAGTCCATTACCTTCTGACATTGGGGTTTGATTTCCGGTTCTTCTAGTAAGGAAACTGTCCGGGAGTACAAGATGGCACGGTGTCGTCGGTTGCTCTTTTGACCATGTAGTTCCTAAAGTTCCTGAAGTACCTACAACGGAACCGACTCGGCACAATTCCCCCAAGGGTGTTTCAAATTCTTGGATTCTTTTTCTGTTAGGGCAACATTCGAATGACACCACTGCAATGCTGGTATATTTTCTACTCTCGAGTTTGCTATCTGCTTGTTGTTGTCGTATATCATCCTTTTTGTCAGCGTCTTTTGTTTTCCACTGCGGACTGACGCCCCAAACATGTAATGATGCACGGTCATTTTTAACTGGGATTGCCTTTTTTTTTCTTTCCGTCTTTCCTTTGCTGTTTTTAGTGATTTTTTCGTGATCGTCTTTCTTCGAGGCGAATACGTGATGTTTGTCGTTGTTGGGAGAGCCTTCTTGTCTGTTTCCATTGTCATGATTATTTTGTTCAGGAGTCTTTGCTTTTGGAGAAGATAAGCCCGTGACATTTTCCTCCGTTTGATATGGTATCCCCACAGGAGACAAACAACGTCCCATATTGTGATTACTGAGATTTGGGGAAGTCCAGGTAGTGTCACTGTAATCCCCGCTGTTCCATACGGGATCACGATTTCTTGATATCTATGTAAGACGTTTTATTGAGCATAAAATCTTATTAAAAAAATGTATGAACAGACAGCTAAACAAAAATAACGAAATAACGTAATAACGTAATACCTGAACTTGTCGATAAACTCTGTTATTATATCCTTCGTCCATTTTTTGCTTCTTTTTCATCTGAGTTCTATGAATTCATCAAGCCACTGACATACTGTATGTTAGTTCTGTGTTAGTTCTGTTGATCGTAGTTTGATCACTGATGAGTAATCATTTATAATAAAATGAAGTCATTAAATAGTCATTGGAGGTCATTTGTCAGACAGTAGATCTAATAGATCTAATCGCTGGCCATGAAAAATATATTATTTTTAAAACAACTACGATTTAATAATTGAATTATACACATTATAAAGTTAAAAATAAATACAAAGATCGGGACTTAGCCCACGTTACATGACTAAATTCTATCCTATGACCCGCATACTAATTCCTTAATAAATTTTTTCATCCTTGCTCTTTTATTATCTGGTGCATCATCAACTTCTACCCTATCCTTCAACAAACCCACGATCACTTCCATAACCTTTTTAACACTGACCCCCCGGTGAAGCTCCTCATCATTTTCTAAAATATCCTCAGTAAGAGTGATGTGATAGTTGGCTTTCGTGCAATAAATGTGTATATTATAAAGTACCTGTCAGTGGCTAAAAACCCTATTCATGGTGGATGATAAGATATCATAGTTAAGCTAAATTCATTCCAAACATAAGAGAAGGAAAAGTAAAAAAATCCTCTGGTCTCACCTGTTGTAATGATCCCGTAGAGACTATCATCGAAAACTTTAGATGATTTTCATTTTTTATTATTTGTGTAGTAGGAGCTTTCGAGTTGCATCACATTCTGCATAATGTTCAAGACCTCTTGATTCTGCTTTTCTTCAGTGATGCAACAAGTTACTCATTTAACAAATCTATTATTTTTTTGATTGCATAATCGACTTGTCCTGTCGCTCAATGACTGATTCTAGGAAATTCTCTTTCTAGCAATTCCCTTGACAATAAATATGGCAGAAAGTAATATTACCTCAATATATGAACAACGTATGGCCTCGTTACTTGATTTTGCTGAACCTATGATTTCCATTTTGCGTTTAATCTTCGCTATGCAATATTGGGAGACTTTGTCATCCTCACTGATTTTTTTCATTTCTATGAGCAAAGTAAAAATAAACAGTTTAGAAATTGTAATACTTCCCAGCGAGCGAAGTAAAAAGTATAACCAGTTTTCCTGACTTACCTGGCGGAATCTTTTTTATGTCTTTACCATCAACTCCATACTTTGCTAACACTTCCTTCAAGTTTTTTAGGGGTTTGTATGATGAGAATGACCTCAACTTTTCTCCTTAAACTCCTTAGCGAAACCAGCAAAGAGCCACAGCTACAGCTGTTTAGAAAACTCGACTAGAAACTTCTTTTTCATGGAGAATATCAAAGCGAGCTGACTTAAGCCCGCCCTTCTAAAAATTTGATAAGTTTCTCTGTATCCCATTTTTTAATTTCATCAGCTTGTGTGAATGACTCATTTCTGGTTGCAGTAATAGAAGTAAAAGTGGAGACGGGTGTACTTTATAGTGATAATAGGCTCAGATAAAAAAAAAAGTGGTTACGTTCCAGAGTTAAATATAGGTTTTTATGTCGCACAGGCATTGTGTTTGCCAACTATTTCTTTACCATTGACAATTGCTCCTTTACTGACGAATGCTATGTGGATTGGAAGAAGATATGGAAATGATTGGACAAATAGGCATAACAAAAACATGAATAAGCTAACATACAATAAATAATATTGCTTTCGTGGATGAAACAAACTAAAAGGAAATCTAGAACAGGAAATTTACAACTTTAGAGTATTTATCAAAGTCTAAAAAAGTGAATCCAGAAAAAATTTGAATTATGAACAACAAGGAGAAATTATAATAAATCAAAATAAGGAATAGAATGTGTAAAATTGACAGATAAACAAATAGTCAGAAACATACAAGACAAATAAAACATTATACAAAAGGCTGTTAGGTGTATGGAGAAACATTCTGAAACAAATAGCTATTATTTTGGGAAACATATAATATTAATTTTTAATTTATTATTTAGTATTTAGTATTTAGTAGAAGATATAAATAAATTCAATATTCAAATCAATTTTTACATTTTAAAAATTTTTTTATTGACTTTAAATTATAATTTATGTAATTTTCATTAAACTTATTGTATAAAATTAATTGAATGAGTAAACAGAATAATAAAAACCAATATTAAATTAGCCTTTTTGACATTATATTAGTCTAATATATCAAATTAATGTTATTTTATATTTAGTTTGCAAATAAATGATTCGCCTAAAATGCTTATTTTGAAAAAATACGTCAATTTATGATTAAGAACAATCTTAATATATTAAATAAGAATTTTTTATAAAGTGACTAAAAAGGGAACAGGATTTAGTTAAGAATTAAACCACCATACTTACAATACATTCACAAGTTTGTTTTTTTGGTAAAGGTTGTGAGTTCCTCATAGAATAAACTTAATTTTGCTCATTTTAATACTCTTTTGTGATCTAAAAAAAATAATAACTAAAATTTTCCATCTTTGAAATTCCTCACCAATAAATTTCGGCATTAGCTCTTGTTATCTATAAAAAGCTCAACAAATTTGATATTTCTCGATTGAAATTAATGATTATGGTAAAATTTAAACAACTTTATTTATACTATTTGTAACTTTTTTATTTTTTCAATATTTTCTTTTTCATAATAATAAAACGAGTTGATAGTATCATAGGGTTCAATTCCTACTCAGGGTCTCTTTTTTTTTCTGGAAAATCTTTAATCACAGATTTCAATTTAAGTGATGTGGTTTTTGTTAAGATATATGACAAATATGAATTAACCAACAAAAAATCAAAACAATCACCCAGTTAGTTCAGTTGTTTAGAACGCCACACTATCAAAGTGGAAACGCGGGTTCAATTCCTGCACTGGGTCTTTTTTTTTTTGAAAAAATCTTTATTTCTGCGTTAAACCATAGAGTTCAGGTTTGAATTGTTTATCCGAATATTTATTTCTAGAATTAACTATTATAATAAATATCTCTAATGATTATTTCTTTGAGAATTTGCAATTGGATGTTATAACCAATTTATTAGAAAACTGTTGCCCACAATTCATAAGTAATTAATATGTTGAAAAAATGATAAATCATAGGTAAAGACGTGTGTCATGATCTCCAGCTCAATTAACGTGTGAAGTAACAAGCAATAGCAAAGAAAAATATTTCAACGGAAATTTTAGAAGGATCCATATTTTTTCCAATTCCAGTTTTATAATTTACAATCAACCATCAATTACAAACAATTATTTGCAAAGATAAAAATAAGAAAGTAAAAATTGAAAGAGTGTAGGAGGTTTCTCTCTTTCTTACACAGATTTATCCTGCACCTATACAATTTCTTCATTAGAAGTACTAAATAATTTATTGTCTTTTTTTGAGACATTATTTAAAATTATTCATTATCGTTATTAAACTGTGTTATAATGATTGCTGAAATGGCTATCAATTATCGACTTTAATATTTTTTTTTTTAAAAAATAAATTTTTTTTATTTATGTAAAATATAACAAATAAAATTATATAAATCACTAAAAATAAAATGAAAATTTCTAATAATTTTCATTTATATAATCATAAACATCAATTTCTCTACAATCTTGAACTTCAACATTATATAATTTGTATTCATCAATAAAATCAAACAAATCAATATATCTATCAGCAAAAGCTAAATACTTGACCCGCTTCTTTTTCACAATATATTCCTCTAAATAAGGCAAAAGATCTTGATTATCTGAAATTTCATTATCAATTAATAATTTCTCAAAAAAAGTATTTTGAGAATTCTTTAAAAATATTTCAAAATCTCTTGTTTCAATACGATAAAGATATAAATATAAACATTTTAATTTTGAAGGAAGAATTTGTCCTAAATTTTGTAATACGATTGAAGTAGTTTTAGTTAACTCATTAACATAATAATCCATATAATAACCATGAAAACTAATAGAAATATAATTAAGGTGTTGTCCATTATTTTGAATTAAAGAAAATATTGGATAAAGAATTTGATCAAATCCTGGTAAATATAAAAATTTGATTCTTGTACAATATTTTATGAATTCAAGTAATAAGTCTAATTCCACACATCTAAATGCAAATCCAAAATTTTCCAAATATTCACCAAATTTTTGTAGTAATGGTTGAAATATTTTAATGTCAAATATTTGATTTAAAAATAAAGATCTTAATTTAAATGGGTTCTTAATATTAATAATTTGTCTAATAAAGTCACAACTTAATTGACAATAAATAATATGAACAGATTCTAAAACATTTAATTGTTCAAATACTTCATTAAGAATAAAAATATTATTAATATTAAAAAAATTAATTTGATAAAACACGATTGTACTTAAAGTATTTGAACAATTAGAATTTTTCAATGATAATAACAAATTAGTTAGAGGAATACTACCACAACGAATTGAAAGTTTTTTAAGAAATTTTGAATTAATTAGAGATACATTTTTCATTAATAAATCAAATCGATTAAATTCTAAATCTAGTGTTGAAATTGAATTACATTTAGAAGATAATAATGATAAGAAGGATTCAAAATTTGTTAATTTTTCTTCATTAAAAATATTAAATCTTAAATTTTCAACAGTATAAATGAAGTTTGGATTTTGTAAAATTAATTCAATAGCATTATTAAAATAATCACAATCTCTGTCTAAACTTAATTCGGCCTTAAAAGTATGTAAATTTCCTTCATTTTCAATGAATACTTTAAATAATAATCTACAAATTAATCTTGCAGAATTCAAAAAATTTGGTTGTTTATTTTCATGACTTCTTCGTAAAGACTTAACTTCTTCAGTTGTTAAAGTCTTAACATTTGTAATCCAGTTTTCAATACAACCCGAAATTTCCCGTGTATTTAAACATTTAATAAAACTAGGATAGTTAAATAAAGTATTCGCAGAAAATAGATTAATGTCAAATTCATATTCTTTTAATTTCATTTTATCATCTTCACTTAAACTACTTAAGTAAATTTCAATAAAATGATAATTTTCAATAGGATAATATAAAAATGGATTCTCCCATAATAATGGAATTGTTATACGACACCATAATCTATTAACTAAAATACATGAATATAATGTTGATAAATCATTACGAAAATATTGTATAATTTTGTTCGTTAATTCAGGTAAATCCGAAAATATTTTTGAACATGCCATATTATGAGCGACAAGAGGGAGAGGGAGGTGAATAAATTATTTATTCCCTTTTTATCCAAATCTGTAATTCTGTGCTATGCTACAATGTCGATCGACAATATTCTAATACTAATAGTGTGTTCACACAGTAGTACGAAATTTGCCAAGATCATAAATAATAGATATAGAGATATAGTAAAGCAGGAAGTCAAGAACGACAATTCACATGGCCGTTCATTAATTGGTGAAAATGGCCACTACGTGACACATTTTCATCCAATCATTAGATCCTTAGCTATTTCACTCCATCGGTCTTCGACTGATATTTTTACTCAATCGATAAAATCAATAAATACTTTATAATTATAATGGATAATCGCAGCAAATATTACAATGGTATTAAAGTTATTTCACTTATTTGATTCTATATACTCTAAAGGATATTACTTTAGAATTATGGATTTGGTATATTTAATAGAATATTAAACATAAAAAGATTGCGAATTATCATTCCACTCGACATACTATATAATATGAATTAAAAAATTATCATGATACAAGAAATCAACGAAATATCTATAGTTGCTATGATTCCGGTACATTCTTATAGATACAGTATAAGCCGACTTCATGTCACGAAAAAATTGACCGGTTAACAGGATCCATTTTATGCACAACTACTTTTCGGCTAAGGCCTTCAAACTGATAATATAAAAATAAATAAAATAAATCAAGTTTCTAATGTACCGAGTAGGCATGGATATATTTTATCTTACTTGTGAATAATTAAAACTGACATCTGATCATATTCCATGTTTACAATCCTAAAATGATCTATCCTAAACAATCAAAATGCACCATGAATATTTAAAACAATTTGGTATATTTCCTAAATATACGAAGTATACCATTAAATATTATATACAATAAAATACGCCATCGATCAGTACAGCATAATTTATAATAATTATCTTTTGCGTGAAATATTGGAATTTTCATTCATATATTGAATACATTTCTAAAACAAATTATATATTATAAAGAAAAAAATATCAAATAGTATCATAATTTTCGTAAAAATATTTTATCCCTTATTTCTTTTGAATAATGAATATTCATATTCTATATACTTTGAAAAATTAAAGTAAACAATTACAGTAATAATTCCAGAAATTATTAGAAATATTATTAGTGGAAGTAATAAATGATTTTTTCATCTGCTTTACAGTATTTATTGCATTTCACTTTGTTTGCTTTCGTAATTATACTATAATTTAAGGTTATAAAAGATAAGGATTTTTCAAAACTCCAAAGCGTATCGAGGCGAATGTTACAAATACGTTATTAATCTTTGAATTTACAGATATAATATGTTGAAAAATGAACAGAGACAAAAATGTTGTTGATACCTCAAAGAAATTTGAAATTCTTTATAGAATAAATATTAATAAAATAAAGAAAATATTTTATTATTACCAAAAGAAATAAAGAAATTCATTGTAACAAATGTAAAAATTAACAAAGGACAAATTTATTATTGATAAAAGAGTGATAAACCGCTTGTTTTGTCACATGAAAATAAAGTTTTATATTATCTATTTCGACTTTATTTCTGATAAGAACAATGTATTTGTTTTAGCGCGGAAAAAATAATATTTGATGCAACTAACATAAAATAAATAATAATAATAGTCAAATATTATTTAGAAAAATTGATTTTTAAAAAAATATAATAAATAAATATATAAAACATAATTATTTTAAATAACAATTAATTGTTAATATAAAAAAAAAACGGAATTTTAAATAAAGGTACTGTAAAATTATTCACTAATTTTCAATTGTTAATTTGTAAAGATTCTGGTTAAGTGAAATTTGACGTAACGTTTTGACAATTTGTGACAAAAAACTGTGCAGAAAGTTATGGAATGCATAATTTTTTATTGGTTAGGGGTTACAGTAAGGAGCACATTCATTTTGACAATTTTTATTGCCAATGAGCGCACATACGCACTCGCAACCTAAACAATCAGGTAGTCCAACACAAGGAGGAACAAACTGAGGAAAGCCTTCCACAATCTTTACAGTTAAGACTGTTAAGAAAAAAAAGAAAAAGAAAAAGAATTTTGAGTGAAGTAGCAGAGACCATTTTTATAAATGATTTTGGAGTTGAAAATGATTGATATAATTTTTAACTAGGTCAAAAATCAAAAATATTTTTAAGAAAAAGAAAAATTTTCTTTGTTATGGCCAATATTAATTATAGTACTATTGATCTTAAAAGAAGATATCCACGAAATCATTCTTTTAATTAATTATTATTATTCACCGCTTTTATTTCTTTTTATCTTATGATGTGTATCAAAATAATTATCAGATCACAATGAAATAAGCATTTAATGATCTCAAACCACCGGCAAGAAAGTTGTGGGGCTCAAGTTAAAATTATACTTAAAGTTGTACGAGTAAATCCATCCCTTTAATTAACCAAAGATTTACGTTACAAGAAGCTTAATTAACCCCCTTTAATAAAACGAAGATTGGCATAATACATATTTGACTATTGACCGAGATTTATGATCGTGGGAATGAAAAATATGAAAACTGTTACGGTATATTGAAAAGATTATCGAACATCAGTTAATGTATTTAGAATAGCATCATACCTTGATACGGGTGCATTAAAAAGTTGTATCATCAAGAACTACCAGAATTGAAAATTTAAGTACATCATTTTCAGATGACGGAGAAATGTCGCTTTTTAAAAATTTGCAACTTAAGCTGTAGAATTGTTTGAAGATATTCAATTTGTTATTTATTCTATACATATGAGTTATTTATTATCATCATTTTTAATGGTTATTAGTATTGAAATCATGTTTTATTATGTTGCACATGTTGTTATGCTAGAGAATTGAAACAATATATAGAAAAGTTATTAGCAGTGACAATAATAATAGTAGCAATAGTGAATCAGAAGACGAAAAGGATTACGCTCCTGCTCCTATTACAATCACCACGTTTAATATTCTAACAAAGACTCAAGTTCTAATCTATCATAAGAGTTATCATCTCTTGAGATTAAACCATGAATCAGAAAATGAACCACTTGATATAGATAATGCTAAACAGTTGACCCAATTACTCTAATAAAAGTCGCAGAAGAAAAATCAACAGTGGAATCAACAGATAAGAAACAGGATTCGCGACCAGATTTTGGTCTTCGTAAGAATCAAAGGATACTACTGTTAAACCTGATATTGGAAACATATCAAAGATACCGCAACAACGACAACAATTAGTACAACTACTACTATAGTGATGTTAAATCCAATATTGATAGTACAATTAGAATATTACGGTATAATTTAATAATAGTCAGAATATTTCAATAAACAGAAAATGATTATGATAATAACTTGGCAGGAACAGTACTTGATGCAGCGAGTTATAGTAATGGCGGCGGTAATGAATATTCATTCGTACGGAGGATTTCCTTACAACAAAAAAGAAAATTAAAATATTG
The DNA here is from genome assembly GCA_003550305.1 of Glomus cerebriforme. Lineage (NCBI taxonomy): Eukaryota > Fungi > Glomeromycota > Glomeromycetes > Glomerales > Glomeraceae > Glomus > Glomus cerebriforme. The sequence continues at coordinate 31,499 of QKYT01000360.1, read as the reverse complement.
TCACAAGATGATCGTAGCATCAATCGCTGGTTAACTGTGAAAAAATAATTTATTGGATTACGTCCCTTGCAAATTTGAAGATGAGACAACTATCAAGAAAAATATTAAAGAGGTAAAAGAAAAAATTCGTGAAGTTCGTCAAAAAAGGTGAGATGAGGCTAACAAAAAATTTGATAATTTTTACCAAACTTTTCTTGGAGCAGATTTTCAATTGCACGTGAACAATTAATTTAGTCTCGCAAATGCGAATTTCAGATCCGCGTTTTAATTATTAAATATAGATACTTCATAGACTTCATACTTCATACAAAAAAAAACGGTATAAATAAAAATAAACAAATAACAAATAATATTAAAATTAGATCTAATTGATAATATACTATGTTAAAATACAAATATATATATATACATGTATATATATAAATACAATTATATTCCCACATTTATTTACAATTATTCCCTTTATTAAACACACTGAAGTATTTTTTTTATTAACTACTATTTCTTCCACCATAATTATAATAATTCATGTAATCATTATTTATGGTATTACCATGCGTACTAATTAATCTACTTTGAGTATTACTACTTCTAGTAGTATTTGTATTATTAGTAGTATTAATAGTATTAGTGGTAGTTTCTGTACTAGAAGAATTTCTATTTCTTCTACCACTACCGCCAATTCTTCTTATTTTGTCAATCAAACTTTCAGGTCTAGAAATCATAGGATTATCTCTCCTATTATTAATAATTAAATCACCACTACTAGTAGTTCTATTATGCTGATGATTAATAGGAGTATCGCTTCCAGGAGTAATACTTGTAGACTCATTACTATTTGGAGTTATACTTCTTGAATTGATATTATTTCTATTTGAATCGGGAATATTTAAATTAGTAGGAATCGAAGAATTGTAATATGAAGGATTATTAAAAGGATTATTAATTGGAGGATGATACGAAGGATTATTTGATGTAGGAGGATTATATGAAGGGTTATTTAATGCAGGAGGATGATATGAAGGATTACTTAATGTAGGAGGATGATACGCAGGATGAGGATACGAAGGATTATTTGATGCAGGACGAGGATACGAAGGAT